>CAMRHE010000765.1:230000-501385 GCA_947044405.1 Leptodactylus fallax
CCCTCCCCACAGGCTTCATAGAATTGTGACCTCCATAGACTGGGCATCCTGTAGGAGAAGAAGAGGAAGTGTCTCCAATACAAGCTACAGAAGAGATGGCTTCACGTACAACCGACTATGGAAAATGCATTACAAACCAGATCAGACCACAGCAGACCAGGCTAAGGGAGGTCCATGCAGAGGAAAGAGCGGCAAGAGAGGGAGACGATGGTGAGCTCCAGTGACTGGGCACCCTGTAGGTCTGCCCCCCTTCCCCACAGTAATGCTCAGTAGAAGGACGGTGAGACAAAACCACTTAAGGCCTGGCGAGGTCTCTAACAGCTTCTCAGTATCAGACTATATGGCAGGGGAAGTAACGCATGAGGTTTTCCTTTTTGCTGACCTTATAATGGGGGGGGGGGACAGTTTAAGAGTGGCACCGGCCTTTTTGTTTACCTTGTATCTAGATCTTGAGGAAACCTTTAGATCTGGGGTCCCAACAGGGACATAGCTATAGGGGGTCCAGAAGAAGCAGTCACTACCGGGCTCTGGAGCCTCAGAAACCAAAGACCAAAATAAGACATAATACATAGAAAGTGGGTGCCCCGTTACATATTTTTCATTGGGGACCCAGAGTTTTAAGTTACGCCTCTACCAGGTCAAGAAACTGGGGCTTTAGTCCCTCGGGGCCATTCAACACCCCAGACTGTATAAGGATATGCATTTATACAGACCCTGTGCAGAGGTCTCTGCTGTAAGCCTCAAAAAGAGTCAAAATTCACGGTTTTAACTTTTTTGCTCTAACCAAGACCAATGATTTGTATGCTAAAGAGAAGACCCGGCATTAAGCGGAAAATTTATTGAAGTTTACAGGGAACAAAAGCAAACCCTCCCAAAGCACATTAGCTGCTGCGGCTCTCACCAGGCAGCGCTGCATTAAGTGGAGAACGTATTTGTAAATCTGCAGCGAGCGGTGACAAAACATCATTGAATGGGGTCCGCGTGATCTATAGTGGAATATGATCTGCAGAGTAAGTGATGTCGCCTTCCATTAAACACTGAGATTTGTCGCTTGCTTCAGACTCACTGGACCATACGGCAGCTCGGACTGAAGTTCCCCAATGATAATACGAATGGTGCCAACTAAAAAAAAAAATTGCTTAGAAACAGAAGAATTGTAGGAGCGGTTAGTCACTTCATGACAAGCACTGGAAAGAGATGATTGAAAATTCCAAGGAAGGGGACATTTTTCTGCTGGTGAAGAATGTGATGAAGATATTCACATCAAGTGCGAATCGCCTATGGAGCAGAAAAAATGACTGAATGCGAATGACCAGCACTAGGAAATCCACTAAAAGTGTAGTGGTGCACAAACCCAAAAAATTGCAGTTATGCTGATTTTTTACACATTGTACAAATGTACCAGTTTCCCTAACTGTCTTCCATATGCAGTGGGGTAAATTTACTAACCCATCAACACCAATGTTCTGGCATAGATGATTGTAGGTTGGGAGCATCTTTGGTGCACAGCCATTTTTTGGCACCAAATTTCTAGTGCACAGGAGCTCCTGTGGTGCGATGGGGACCCTTAACAATTCAGGCACATATCATGGCACTGCCGGAATTGAATACTATGGCATAGGAAGCACCAATGGGGTGTCATCCTTAAATAGTCACTGCGGTGTCATCAAACTGTACATAAGTCAATAGTGCAGGCAAATATAAGAAGCTTGGTAATATGTCTTACGAAAGAAAAATGCTTCTTTCTCCTCATATTAGGCTGTTTTCCTTCACCACCCTCTTTTTTCCTTGTTAAATTGACTGTCACTCTGAAATTTTTTCTATATCTACAGGTCATGTGTTAGACTAAACATGTTTGAAGGAGTCTATGGAGAGGGGGAGGGGGAATAAAGAGCTGACAGAGATAGAAACAGGGACAGAAGTTTACGCTGATGCTGGAACTAAATAGGAAGCATTGTGTTGACATCAGTATTCCAGTACTTCTCTATATATGTCCTGCATTATTATTGGGCTTTCTCTGTTGTGGAGCAGATTCTCCTTTTCTATCTGTGTGCAGTGTATGGCAAGTAGCCTCCATCTACCAGCTAAGGGAGAACTGCAAATTGACAAATTACAGGTAAAGTTTGCCAAGAGGAAAACTGCTCAGATGCAGAATGTAAGGTGTATACTGGCCAGAAATAGTGTTATTTCTCATGTACTCACACGGCAGCTTATCCTGAAATGTTATCTAAAATGAGAGATATTCTAAAAGAAAAATTTCTTACACTTAGGGTTTTCTTAGGTAGTGCAAGAGTTTTTATAAGCAATAGGCTCTTCCAGTATTATCATAATACTGACTGCGCTCTAAATAGACCTATAGGATAATAATAGGATGTCCAGTAAACCCATGAGATGGACAAACCTCACTGATAGTCACAAAACAAACCTTGCGAGGTTCACATCTCTACTTTTTTTTCAATCCTTTTAATACTTTGAATAACTCAATTGTTTCCACTATTTTTTTACAATGGTTACAGAATAGGCCATTCCAAGCAGTAGAAAACAGAGGTTGAAGGAACATTCTTGACCTCCATTGGGTTAAAGCTGCCAATGGTTGTTATATGCGATGGGAACTTTCCTGGCACATGTGACAAAAAGACTGCAAATTGTAGTGTGAAAGTAATCTTAGACTGAGTAGGTTATTTATGGATCCCACCATAAGATACAGACCCTGTGGCAAGTGATTACTCCAAGTCACCCTAAAAAGGACCTTTTGTTACCTCTGCCAAGTCCAGCTCTTTGCCCCATTGTCTGCTCCTGCCTGGCACCATCCACAAGACGGTATAGAGACTACGTAGCATATCAAGGGCTACAGAAAACCAACTGCACTCATTGCTCAGCGGCTACAGAAAAAAATTCCAACTATGTCAGAATCAGATGATAAGAACAGGACTTGGATGGTGAATGGTCCTCTACTCTATAAATGGGGTTGTCTTCTTCTGGACCTTTGAGCCACATTTTTATTCAGAGCAATGACCTATCAGAGGAATTCTGGTACTCTGGTGGGCTAGTCCAAACCTTCCTCCATGCTGAAACTCAGATTTACACCGATCAGAATTTTCAAACAATGGATTTTGGTGACTCTACAAGAACATTGACGCCAGGAAGTCTTTGATATGCAGAATATTCATTTCAAAAAGATTTCTTCCTTTTGATCACTTGACTGCGTGATAATGGCAGAAGCCCAAATTGTATATTGTAGCATCAACCAATCATAAAACAATGGGCATAATTTGCATGACAGAGAGGTGGAGGATGCCCATGTTGCGTTCCAGGCCTCTTTTGTTTGTAGGACTTGGACATCCTCTGTAATTATAAAGCCGCTATTTAGAAAACTTTCAACCAACAAAACCATTCAAGGCTCGTCCGCTCTCCTCTATAATTTCACAATAATGATATAATTTCAGAGCTTTTGGTTTTTTGTGTGTTTTCCTCTGGCTGTGTGTTAAACATCTCCCCACTGTACAATCTGTAGACGTTCCACCATGGTCTTTGCTCAATCTTTATACAACATCAACCAAGTAACACAATAGAGGAAATGATAACAACCGCAAGATGGTCCAAAACAGACAGATGGAAAGGTGACTAGAGTGCGATACAAAGTGTCTTGTGTTATGTTCATTGGTAAATGTGCTGACTGCAGACATCTGTAGTGAAAAAAACTAGAATGTGAAGAATAAGGCGAAACCCACGGTGGGAACTGCATATACAAAGAGTGTCGAGGAAATAGAAATTTCCCTGACAAAAAAAACTCACTATTATTGTGTCACATGGACTTATTTATTGAACTATGTAACATTTATACTGCCTAGTCAAAAAGGTAATTTGGTCAACCAATAGAACTTATTTAAAAGCTGAATGAAAACCAGTGTGATAGTGGTCACCTATAGTGAGCTAAACCGTATTACACTATGTCTAGGAATAACAAAAAAATTATATTTCTTAAACTGCAAAAAAAAAAGATTTATTTTTTTAATTTCTGTTAGGATGTACAATACAACTTCTATAACACTGCCTCCAATATACAATAATATAACTACTATAATACTGCCCCCAATATACTGCTCCTATGTATAAGAATATAACTACTATAATACTACCTCCTATGTACAAAGAATATAACTACTATAATACTGCCTCCTATGTACAAGAATATAACTACTATAATACTACTCCTATGTACAAGAATATAACTACTATAATACTACTCCTATGTACAAGAATATAACTATTATAATACTACCTCCTATGTACAAGAATATAACTACTATAATACTGCTTTTATGTACAAGAATATAACTACTATAATACTGCTCCTATGTACAAGAATATAACTACTATAATACTGCTCCTATGTACAAGAATATAACTACTATAATACTGCTCCTATGTACAAGAATATAACTACTATAATACTGCCCCCTATGTACAAGAATATAACTACTATAATACTGCTTTTATGTACAAGAATATAACTACTATAATACTGCTCCGATGTACAAGAATATAACTACTATAATACTGCTCCTATGTACAAGACTATAACTACTATAATACTGCTCCTATGTACAAGAATATAACTACTATAATACTGCCCCTATGTACAAGAATATAACTACTATAATACTACCTCCTATGTACAAGAATATAACTACTATAATATTATCTCCTATGTACAAGAATATAACTACTATAATACTGCTCCTATGTACAAGAATATAACTACTATAATACTACTCCTATGTACAAGAATATAACTACTATAATACTGCTCCTATGTACAAGAATATAACTACTATAATACTGCCCCCTATGTACAAGAATATAACTACTATAATACTGCTTTTATGTACAAGAATATAACTACTATAATACTGCTCCGATGTACAAGAATATAACTACTATAATACTACTCCTATGTACAAGAATATATCTACTATAATACTGTTCCTATGTACAAGAATATAACTACTATAATACTGCTCCTATGTACAAGAATATAACTACTATAATACTGCTCCTATGTACAAGAATATAACTACTATAATACTGCCCCCTATGTACAAGAATATAACTACTATAATACTGCTTTTATGTACAAGAATATAACTACTATAATACTGCTCCGATGTACAAGAATATAACTATTATAATACTGCTCCTATGTACAAGAATATAACTACTATAATACTACCTCCTATGTACAAGAATATAACTACTATAATACTACCTCCTATGTACAAGAATATAACTACTATAATACTGCTCCTATGTACAAGAATATAACTACTATAATACTACTGATATGTACAAGAATATAACTACTATAATACTACTGATATGTACAAGAATATAACTACTATAATACTGCTCCTATGTACAAGAATATAACTACTATAATACTACCTCCTATGTACAGGAATAAACACACGTGGACAAAATTGTTGGTCCCCTCGTTTAATGAAAGAAAAACCCACAATGGTCACAGAAATAACTTGAACCTGACAAAACTGGAATTTACCAAACTACATGTTGAAAAGCCACAAAGCTTCTGGGAGAATGTCCTATGGACAGATGAGAAAAAAAATCGACAAAAATGTTTGGCAAGGCACATCCGCTCTATGTTCACAGACGGAAAAATGAAGCCTATCTTGAAAAGAACACTGTCCCTACTGTGAGACATGGAGGAGGCTCTGTTATGTTCTGGGGCTGCTTTGCTGCATCTGGCACAGGGTGTCTTGAATCTGTGCAGGGTACAATGAAATCTCAAGACTATCAAGGGATTCTAGAGAGAAATGTGCTGCCCAGTGTCAGAAAGCTTGGTCTCATTCGCAGGTTATGGGTCTTGCAACAGGATAATGACCCAAAACACAGCTAAAAAACCCCAAGAATGGCTAAGAGGAAAACATTAGACTATTCTGAAGTGGCCTTCTATGAGCCCTGACCTAAATCCTATTGAGCATCTTTGGAAGGAGCAGAAACATGCCGTCTGGAAAAGGCACCCTTCACACCCGAGACAACTGGAGCAGTTTGCTCATGAGGAGCGGCCAAAATCCCTGCTGAGAGGTGCAGAAGTCTCATTGACAGTTACAGGAATCGTCTGATTGCAGGGATTGCCTCAAAAGGTTGTGCAACTAAATATTAAGTTAAGGGAACCCTCATTTCTGTCCAGGCCTGTTTCATGAGTTTTCTTTTTTTTAAAAATTCTGTTGAAGCCTGGTTGGAAAGCAATGTCTGACTTTCATTTGTTCATTTTCATAGAATTTTTATATATTATTACTTTTGTCAGATTCAAGTTATTTCTGTGACCATTGTGGGGTTTTCTTTCATTGAACGAGGGAGGGACCAACAATTTTGTCCACGTGTGTAACTACTATAATACTACAGAATAATATATTGGGGTTATCTATAGGTCAGAGAACAACGTATCTCCCTTAGATGGACACAATTATTTATATGTAGCTGTAAGGGTTTTTTTTTTTTCTTACTCCTGTATTTTTGAGAACTCATTTCCCTGCTGTCAGTCCGGGGAGCCCCTTTTGTGTATCCTCTCCCCATTAATATTCCGTCCTCCACTGATCCCTACACCTGAGATTCTTACAGTTTTGAATCATTTTATTATGCAGTATTTTCTTTGTTACGTCTTTTTATACTGCCAAAAATCTTTTTTCTACTTTATTTTGCCGAGAACACTTCTAGAAAATTCTGTCAGCGACTCAACGAGCGGCATTAAATGAGACGACTGCCATTTAGGTCTTCATTGTACGGAGTTAAGTGGATTCATGGTAAGGATGAGAGGTGGACGAGCAGACCTTGAGATAGTGTAGACAGTTCCTTACCTATTGCAGATGTAATACAATTTTTCCGCTATGTATTCCTTCCCTTTGTGCTCGAATGTCAAGGAGCAGGTGAGATTCCTGGTACAGAACGTGACATCTCTTCTGTCTCCATTGTCATATACATTAACATTGCTATTCCAGGCTCTGAATTCACCACTTACGTCTAACAATTTTATACCATGTTGAGCTGAAGCTCCACGGTCAACGGTCAATACTCTCGGATGGTCAGGGGCTCAGAAACTTGTGGTCAATAACGGCTCTAGAGTCCCAAATATATAATTTTTGAAGTCAAAAGAGAAGGAACTGTGAAAATCCTGTAGCTTATGGGATGTCGGACCACAACATCTCTCATTCATGACCCATTCTGAGGTCATCTAGTGATGGATATTTAGCGTTGGACACCCTTAAAGGGTGTTTCCCATGGACTGCTCCATGGGTTTTTGGCCTGATGCTGACCCTAGGTCACCTGATTGGAATTTGGAGCTAGCACCCGGCCCTCGAGTGGCTCCACCTGTTAGTTACCTGTACTATGGGGGCTGGAAGACTAGTTCATTATAATGGTAAATCCATCCCTCAAAGTACAGGCAACTAGCCGTAACCATGGTGGAGGAGGGGGCAGGTGGAGGACTCCAGTCCAGGTGCTGGTTCTGATCATGTGACCCAAGGTTAGACCCAGACAGACTGGATAATGTTTAGATCAGGGCTATATCTGTGGGGGCCATATCATTACTTCCAGGACTCCTCCTCCAAAGGGCAAAGGTCACACCAAATATTGATGAGATTTATATTTCATTTTTCTTCATTCACTTTTATTTATTGACAAAAAATAAACTATTAACCCGTCTGCCTAAAACTTTTGCACAATACTGTATTATTTAGGTGGGCACTTTAGGGTAGCTGTTTGAGAACAGTCCATATTGAGCTCTTGGTCCACACTTCTTACAACATACACAACATTCCTATCACTAAGACATTGAACATAAGTTTTTGACGCTGGCCAGGCGAGGTCCTGTTGCTGCTCTGCCGGTGCGCTCCCGCGCGGCACGTTTTGTGTCACACTTGATGCTCTCTAACGACTAATGTGCAGACAGAAGACTACAGATGAGTCACTTACGTCTGTACAACATCACCATGTTGTTAAATTCCAAATACTAAAAGACAAATTGAGCTATCAGCCATGGTTATGAAACATCTGGTGATGAGCCATAGCTAAACAAGCTGTTGCCTTATTTAAGTACCGCACTTCAACTTTTTGTTTAACCGTTTCCTTCAGGACAACGATCATAGGGAGAAAGTCATGAATTATGGGAGGCAGAGTGTTATAGAGCCTAGTGCGGACCTTACGGAAAATTGGGCATCTCTTGTAGGTCAGTGTAGATGTACGGTGTGACCAGGGGTGCTACAAGCTTCAGAGCTGGAGATGTAAAACGTTCTTACTGTTGTTTTAGAAGGTGGAGATATCTTTTAGTTGGGTATATATCACTGTCTGGAGGTCTAGGGTAGGATCTTATCAGAAATTACAAACGAGGGGCAATTGCCAATAGCAGAGGACTGCTGAGCAAACACAGCAGCCATCAGCCATCTCATTCATGGTGCTCCATTGTTGTGACAATCCACAAGTTATTGTAAAACATGGATATTGAGAGAAGCCGCACTGACTCTAGGTTCACACTAGTGAGGGTTCTCCATTGTTCTGGTCGGAGGACTAGAAGAACGGAGAGGCGGAGCGCTAAAATAGCGCTAAATAGCTCCTTTGGGTGTCTGTTGTTTTAAAATTGAAAGCAGTCGCGGAAAAAGTGCTCCATGTAGGACTATTTCCTCCACCGACGGAGACTCCAGTGCAGATAGGACTATTTCCTGCATGTTGTGTTAGTCTCTGTTACAAACCCCTTCCCCCTTATGGGTTCCCTCCATCTCAATGGGCCATCCATTGATTTTGATTGTTAAATTCAGTCTACAAAACAAGAGACAACGGGGGAGATTTATCAGTCCCAGTATTCTGGCCTAGAGGGATGATATAGGCCCATACTTGAATTAAACACCCATTGTGCAAATGTTGATGGAGCGGGGCACGAATGCCTCAGGCCGACATATTTATTATAATGTAAATCTACGCCAGTTCCTAACTTTACAAAGAGTGTCTCTCCCTCTAGAAGTCCTGTCCTGTGTCACAAAGTGTAATACTTTATCTCCCCTGTGGGGGCGCTGAAAGGTGATAGAATGCTTAGTATCAGGTTTTGCTACAGATTATCACTGGTTGTTGCAGGTCACCGAAAGGAGCACTCTACTTCTTCTCCATCTACTTCTTTTTTCTCCTACAATACTGTATATTGCATTGTCTTCACTGTCCTTCTGCTGAGCACTTACAATTTCTCACTGCATCTCCAGACACATTTTGTAACTTGTTGGTTAAAGGAATCACCACTTTCTCCCGGGAGGCTCCTTTAACAACATCTGTTGAAATCTACTCTGATCAATACAATAAAAGGATAGATAGATAGATAGATAGATAGATAGATATGAGATAGATAGATATGAGATAGATAGATAGATAGATAGATAGATAGATAGATATGAGATAGATAGATAGATATGAGATAGATATGAGAGAGATAGATAGAAAGATAGATAGATATGAGATAGACAGATATGAGATAGGTAGATAGATATGAGATAGATAGATAGATAGATTATGAGATACATTAGATAGATAGTTATAGATAGATAGATAGATAGATAGATGTAGATAGATAGATAGATAGATAGATAGATAGATAGTAGATAGATAGATAGATATGAGATAGATAGATATGAGATAGATAGATAGATAGATAGATGATGGTGGGATAGATAGATAGCTAGATAGATAGATAGATAGATAGATAGATAGATATGAGATAGATAGATAGATAGATAGATATGAGATAGATAGATAGATAGATAGAGATAGATAGATAGTATGAGATAGATAGATAGATAGATAGATAGTATGAGATAGATAGATAGATAGATAGATAGATGAGATAGATAGATAGATAGATAGATATGAGTAGATAGATAGATATGAGATAGATAGATAGATAGATAGATAGATAGATAGATATGAGATAGATAGATAGATAGATAGATAGATAGATAGATAGATAGATAGGAGAAAGGAGAGAGATAGAAAAAAGATAAACAATGTAGATATGATAAATGGAGAGAGAGAGAGAGATAATAGATATAAGAAAGATACAGATAGATACATTAGATAGATATATTATTATTATTATTATTATTATTATTAATTATGAGATCCTGTAGGAAGTCACTCATGTATATTTTATATACTGTATATTTATATATATTTATGGTGTATACAGTGTACACTATTAAAACTGCAGTAAATGTTGATGTGTGTGCACAGTATACAAGCTTGGAGCAGAATGACCAGGTTGCTGCCAGGGATAATAGCACGTTACACCTCAGCATCACTATAGTAACAGGCACAGGTTGCAATTTTAACAATGTGTATCAAATCAGGATGGAAAATTGGATTGTTCGGTTTGTAGCGTTAATTACAGGATAAACACCTCGCAGCGGCTTTATTACCGCACATCACTCACACAAGTATACCGAGCAGAGCACCATCCAGAACCAACTCAGCCAATGCTTTATACACAGCCTGCAGAGCTGAAATCACTTACACCATGTATGCCAAAATACCAGGAATACTAATAGGAGGCCACTAAATAAATACTGGAGTATATAAGTCATAATATACAGTACAGCAAGGTAGATAGATAGATAAATAAATAGATATGTGATAGATAGATAGATAGATAGATAGATAGATAGATAGATAGATATGAGATAGATAGATAGATATGAGATGAGATAGATATGAGATAGATAGATAGATAGATGAGATAGATAGATAGTAGATAGATAGATAGATAGATATGAGATAGAATGAGATAGATAGTAGATAGATAGATATGAGATAGATAGATAGATAGATAGATAGAGATAGATAGTAGATAGATAGATAGATAGATATGAGATAGATAGATATGAGATAGATAGATATGAGAGATAGATAGATATGAGATAGATAGATATGAGATAGATAGATAGATATGAGATAGAATGAGATAGATAGATAGATAGATAGATATGAGAGATAGATAGATATGAGATAGATAGATAGATAGAGATAGATAGAGATAGATAGAGATAGATAGATATGAGATAGATATGAGATAGATAGATAGATAGATAGATATGAGAGATAGATAGATATGAGATAGATAGATAGATATGAGATAGATAGATAGATAGATATGAGATAGATAGATATGAGATAGATATGAGATAGATAGATATGAGATAGATAGATAGATATGAGATAGATAGATATGAGATAGATAGATAGATATGAGATAGATATGAGAGATAGATAGATATGAGATAGATAGATAGATAGATAGATATGAGATAGATAGATAGATAGATGATGAGATAGATAGATAGATAGATAGATAGATAGATGAGATAGATAGATATGAGATATATATATATAGATAGATATGAGATAGATAGATAGATATGAGATAGATAGATAGATAGATAGATAGATATGAGTAGATAGATAGATAGATAGATAGATATGAGAGATAGATAGATATGAGATAGATATGAGATAGATAGATATATAGATAGATAGATAGATATGAGATAGATAATATAGATAGATAGATAGATAGATATGAGAGATAGATAGATATGAGATAGATAGATAGATATGAGATAGATAGATAGATAGATATGAGATAGATAGATATGAGATAGATATGAGATAGATAGATATGAGATAGATAGATAGATATGAGATAGATAGATAGATATGAGATAGATAGATAGATATGAGATAGATATGAGATAGATAGATAGATAGATAGATAGATAGATATGAGATAGTAGATAGATAGATAGATAGATGATAGATAGATAGATAGATAGAGATAGATAGATATGAGATAGATAGATATGAGAGATAGATAGATATGAGATAGATAGATATGAGATAGATAGATATGAGATAGATATGAGATAGATATGATAGATAGATAGATAGATAGATAGATATGAGAGATAGATAGATATGAGATAGATAGATAGATATGGAGATAGATAGATAGATATGAGATAGATAGATATGAGATAGATATGAGATAGATAGATAGATGATAGATTGAGAGATAGATAGATATGAGATAGATAGATAGATATGAGATAGATAGATAGATATGAGATAGATAGATATGAGATAGATTGAGATAGATAGATATGAGATAGATAGATAGATATGAGATAGATAGATAGATTGAGATAGATTGGAGATAGATAGATATGAGATAGTAGATAGATAGATATGAGATATATATATATAGATAGATATGAGATAGTAGATAGATAGATATGAGATAGATAGTGATGAGATAGATAGATAGATAGATATGAGATAGATAGATAGATAGATAGATAGATAGATATGAGAGATAGATATATATGAGATAGATATGAGATAGATAGATAGATAGATAGATAGATAGATAGATAGAGCAGTCAGTGGTCTCTGGCTAGTTCTCCTGAGATATGAGTTGCTGTTTTATTCCTGAAGTTCTGCTTTGTTGTCGCTCCCTGTGGACCTACCTGTGACATACAGGGAACACTTACCATTACCTTGAAGTTCTCCTGGCTTTATCTATCCTGAATGTTTTTGTTCTGTGATGTGTGTTCAGTTTGACTCCAAGTTTCCTTTCACTCACAATAGCGCCATCTTTTTTTCCGCCATTACCATCTAGTAACATTTTTTGGCTGCCATCACATTGTTTCTCACCTTCTTCCAGTCCCTCCATTTGCTGCACTGAAATTTTTTCTTTTTCTATATATTTTTTTCTCCTTTCTAAACTACATTTGCTTTGATTTACGCCTCACATCGGCCACTGTTGCCTCCAGGTGAGAACATCGCTGTGTCACCGACCCGGCAACCTTAAAAATGACAAACCACAGAGATTGTAACTTTACGCAGCGGATCGTAGCGCCCGGGAGGTCAGGAGCCCCTGGTGTCGGTATAATAAAAGCTACAGCACTAAACATATGAGCGATCGCACTGCGAAAACCTTAAAACCGCGCCTTGGGGCAGAGACTAAATGACTAAATGGTAAATAGTTGGGACAAGCGGGCGAGTCGGGGAGGGGGTCGCGGTTTTTGCTTTCGTTGTTGTATTTGAGATCTCAGCCGAACGAAAACTGATTAAACAATTTTTTTTTTTAAATGATCTTTTTTTTTATTATCTTTGGTAGTTTTTTTCCAGCCGGTGCAGTCCATAAGATTATGGTGTTAATAGAAGTGCGTTTCGATCCGTCAGTAATGGCCCATGTCGGGTCTGCACGCCTCTGACAAGTCCATTTTTTCCGATGTATTTATGGCGTGTTTTTGCGGCTGGCGTTGTCTGCATTGCAGGGTTTAATTGAACACTTTACAGCCATCTTTCTTCAAGCTCCATTAATTGATTTTATTTGTGTATTCTCTCCAGGGTTACCGGGGGGAAAAAAAAAGAAAAAATACAGAAAAAAATACAGATTCCCATTTGCATCTGACAAGTCATTTTTTAGGCTTCACATTTGTCGGGCCTCTGTTATTTCACCCTTGTGTTTTCACTTTATTCTAATTTCCTCATCGATTCTGTCCCTGTCCTATTTGCGCACCGGTTGTTAAACACAGCAGAACCGCCATTAAGTCAGAATGTGTCTCATTCATGAGCTATATGTGTGCACAGGCCAGGCTGCCCCTAAGGGCTACAGAAAAACAGAAGACTATAATCCGTATAACAAGGGTATGCTCTATATCAAGGGTATGCTCTATAACAAGGGTAAGCTCCCATATAACAAGGGTATGCTCTATAACAAGGGTATGCTCCCATAAAACAAGGGTATGCTCTATAACAAGGGTAAGCTCCCATATAACAAGGGTATGCTCTATAACAAGGGTAAGCTCCCATATAACAAGGGTATGCTCTATAACAAGGGTAAGCTCCCATATAAAAAGGGTATGCTCTATAACAAGGGTAAGCTCCCATATAACAAGGGTATGCTCTATAACAAGGGTAAGCTCCCATATAAAAAGGGTATGCTCTATAACAAGGGTATGCTCCCATATAACAAGGGTATGCTCTATAACAAGGGTATGCTCCCATATAACAAGGGTATGCTCTATAACAAGGGTAAGCTCCCATATAACAAGGGTATGCTCTATAACAAGGGTATGCTCCCATATAACAAGGGTATGCTCTATAACAAGGGTATGCTCCCATATAACAAGGGTATGCTATATAACAAGGGTATGCTCCCATATAACAAGGGTATGCTCTATAACAAGGGTATGCTCCCATATAACAAGGGTATGCTCTATAACAAGGGTATGCTTCCATATAACAAGGTTATGCTCCCGTATAACAAGGTTATACTCCCATATAACAAGGCTATGCTCCCTTATAACAAGGGAATGCTCCCATATAACAAGGGTATGCTCTATAACAAGGGTATGCTCCCGTATAACAAGGGTATGCGCCCATATAACAAGGATATGCTCTATATCAAGGGTATGCTCCCTTATAACAAGGGTTAGCTCTCATATAACAAGGGTATGCTCTCTTATAACAAGGGTTAGCTTCCATATAACAAGGGTTAACTCCCACATAGCAAGGGTATGCTTCCATATAACAAGGGTATGCTTCCATATAACAAGGGTATGCTCCCTTATAACAAGAATTAGCTCCCATATAACAAGGGTATGCTCCCGTATAACAAGGATATGCCCTATAACAAGGGTATGCTTCCATATAACAAGGGTATGCTCCCTTATAACAAGGGTTAGTTCCCATATAACAAGGGTATGCTCCAATATAACAAGGGTATTCTCCTGTATAACAAGGATATGCTTCCATATAACAAGGGTTAGCTCCCCAATAACAAGGGTTAGCGCCCATATAACCAGGGTATGCTGCCATATAACAAGGGTTAGCTCCCCTATAACAAGGGTATGCTTTACAATACCAAGATTATGCTCCACTATAATGGTATGCTTCCATATAACAATGATATGCTCCCATATAACAAGGGTATGCTCCCTAAATATTGATGACTTAAACACAACTCCAGAAGTAAATGAAAAGCACTCAGTATTTTGCACTGTTATGTGGTAACTATATAGCAGTATTATGTGGTAACGATATGGCCGCATAATATGGCAGTATTTTGTGGAAATTATAGGTCAAGGCAGTATTATGTGAAAATTGTGTTGCAGGATTATGTGAGAAGTACAGTACATGCCAATATTATATGAGAATTAAAAGTCAGTATTATTTGCTAAATATATGGCAGTTTTATGTAGAAACTACAGTATAAGGCAGTACTATATGGGAATTACAGTATAGGGAAGTATTATGTGAAAACTACATGGAAGGATTATGTGGGAATTACAGTATATGACAATGTCATGTGTAAACTACATGGTAAGATTATGTGGGAACTATAGTATGTAGCTGTATTATGTAGAAACTACATGGCAGGAGTATGTGAGAACTATAGTACATGACAGTATTATGTGGAAACAACATGGCAAGATTTTGTGGGAAATACAGTATATGGCAGTGTCATGTGGAAATTACACATCGGGATTACAATATGTGGAAACTGTAGGACATGACATATTATATGAGAACTAATTGGCAGTATTATTTAGAAAATATGACAGTATTATATGGGAACTACAGTTATAGTATGATTATGTAGAAATTACATTACAGAATTATTTGGGAACTACAACACATGGCAGTATCACGTGGAAACTACATAACAAGATTATGTGGAAACTTTATGGCAGTATTATTATGGGAAGTACATGACAGGAATGACAGGATTAAGTGGGATCTACATGGCACTATTATTTCGGACACTTTATGATGGCATTATATAGAAACTGTTTGACAGAATTATATGGGAAGTATGGTACTCTGCAGTATTATATTGAAACTACATCGCAGGATTATGTGGGGACCACAGTACATAGCAGAATGACAGTATGTAGGAATTATAGTAGATGACAATATTATGAGGAAATACATGGCAATATTATTTGGTAAGATATGGTGGTATTATATGGGAACTATATGACAGCATTATGTGGGAACTTCATGACGGGATCATGTAGGAGCTATATGGCTATTATGTTGGACACTTTATGGTGGTATTATGTGGAACCTATTTGACAGTACACAGGACACAGTAAGATTACAGTACATGGGGATTACAGTACATCACTATATTATCCGGGAACTATATGGCACTATAATTTGGAAAATATATTGCAGGATTATGTGGGATCTGCATGGCACTATTATGTTATACACTTTATGGTGGTATTATGGCAGCATTATGTTAGCACTATATAGCAGTATTATAAAGGTGATCCCCACTTTCCATAAACTGTCCTTGCTCTTGGTCCGCAATTAATGTCTTTTGCCAAATCCAAGCCTTTCCTCCCGAGCGTCTCTTACTGACATCCCTGCCCTGAAGGCTAAAGATCTACTTACTTAATTATCTTCGTAAACAAGGCGCAAAACTGAGCCCATGGGGATATGGATAATGACACATCCTTCTCGGCTAATGCTGAATTATCATGTCTCATATCCCTCAAAAATCATTTATCAGATGGAGATTGGAATTACCCGACATTTACTTACAATTTAGCGGATGCAATATTATTGCCTGATGTTAACATAAAGAGTAAGCTTTATTCATAATTAGGGGATTAGCATATCATTTGCAACCATTTGCATAGTCTCTGTATATCCAGTGCGAGCGTCCTGACTTGTTTTACACAACACACTTGTCGTCTGGATTGTCTATCTATTATATATCCATCTGTTATCTAGGCAATACCATAAACGGGGCCGCAAGAGGGGTGGGGTTTATATTCATTTTCACTAGAAAGGGCCATCATAGGGCATTTTGGTGATGGGATTGGGACTTAAGGAGGACCTTTCACCACCTTCAACAACTCTAAGTCTTTGTATCCTTCTGTAGGCGTTGCTCCACGGATTCCAGCACAGTTGGAATGTTTTCTCTAGCCCCAACTGTTCCCAAGCAATCAGTGCAGTTAATTTCAGTACCAAATATGTTAGTTAGGCTATCTAATGTCAGGTGGGCGGTACCAGAATATTTGCTCCAGCCTAGGAGTAACTTCCCAACAATTCCTTTGATGAGCCTCAACCATCAACACAACCACTGGGTGGCCAAGCAAGAACACATAGAGGATAGACATCTTGTGACAGAGTATCACAAAATCATGTTTTTAAAGAAAGCTGCTCATCTTGTCACACACATATTGGAATAGATTGAGCCAAGAAGACAGGGAAGGACAAATCTGAACATGGTCAGCCATTTATATGCATGATAGATATGTCATTCTACACATCCCCTTATGTCCCTGCATGTCTTATATATGGCCAGAATGGGAAGTAGCTGATTGCTGGGTCGGGTTCCATTGATAAGGAGTTTGTCTTCACGAGACGCACCTTTAATGCTCCATTATTATAGCGGGGCAAACATATAATCACTGTAGGATAGCGCCGTACACTCGAAAGAGCTTCTAGTCTTCGCTGCTGGAGGAAACATTTCAAGGTCATGGATTCCTCAAGTCTCTATCCTATTGTTTATTTACATTGGGTCTTGGCTATTGATTTTCTTTCCTATGTCCCTTGGGTCTGAATTGATTGTATGACAGTCAGCTGATGAAAAAGATAACACGGGGTTTACATTACTGATGGCACCGGGAGAAAAATGAATATTCATGAAGGTCTTTAAAGTAGCCGCCATGGCTGATTGCAGGATGAATACAAGCAGATGAAGATGAATTGATTTGGTCTGAAATGCTTCTCAAACACATTTGTCTCTAATATATTTCAAGCTTAGATTGCCCTTTAAGGGTTCACATGCTTCTAGGACACTTATCTCACCCCCATGGTGAGGAAATATTTTAGAATCCATTGCATTAGGTTAAGCACATTTTGTCATATGCTCTATATATAATTTTGAGGATTTAGATACTTCAATGACAAAATACAAAAATGAATAAGATGTTTGGGTTGAGTCACCAGAGAAGAGGATTCTAGGCGTTCACCCTCCATCTATACGGTCACTTTATAGAACCGTAATCTATGAGCTCTAATAGGTTATACTGACTCATCCCATAGGAGATCCTAGAGGAAAGCCATATCTCCAAAGTCAGATGTGTCTGGGGACATTTGGCCCACTCAACCAGAAGAGCCTTCTCTGGATGTTGGACATTGAGAGGGCTCGGCTCACCTTCTGCATTCAAATTCACTCCTTATGGGTCAAATGAGATTGAGGTCCAGTCTAAGTAGCCAGTCAAGTTCTTGCGAACCAAATCCCCCCAACCACGTCTTTATGGACCTTGCTTTGTGCACTGGGGCACAGTCATGCTGGGACAGAAACAAAGCCTTCCCCAAATTGTTCCAGCAAAGTTGGAAATGACAACAGTCCAAAATGTTTTGGTCTGCAGAAGCAATTAGATTTCCCTTCACTGATACTAAGGAGCTGAGGGGCTGGATTATATACACTGGGAGCACTGCAGGGTGAGGGGCTGGATTATATACACTGGGAGCACTGCAGGGTGCGGGGCTGGATTAGATACACCGGGGGCACTGCAGGGTGAGGGGCTGGATTATATACACCAGGGCACTGCAGGGTGAGGGGCTGGATTATATACACCGGGGCACTGCAGGGTGAGGGGGCTGGATTATATACACCGGGGCACTGCAGGGTGAGGGGCTGGATTATATACACTGGGGGCACTGCAGGGGGGCTGGATTATACACCGGGGCACGCAGGGGGGGCGGCCGGGGGCTGAGGGGCTGGATTATATACACCGGGGCACTGCAGGGTGAGGGGCTGGATTATATACAGCGGGGGGCCCTGCAGAGTGAGGGGCTGGATTATATACATCGGGGCACTGCAGGGTGAGGGGCTGGATTATATACACCGGGGGCACTGCAGGGTGCTGGGCTGGATTATATACACTGGGGGCACTGCAGGGTGAGGGGCTGGATTATATGCACCGGGGGCACTGCAGGGTGCGGGGCTGGATTATATACACCGGGGGCCGGCGGGGCACTGCAGGGTGAGGGGCTGGATTATATACACTGGGCACTGGGGGCACCCGTGCAGGGTGAGGGGCTGGATTATATACACTGGGGGCACTGCAGGGTGAGGGGGCTGGATTATATACACCGGGGGCACTGCAGGGTGAGGGGCTGGATTATATACACTGGGCACTGGGGGCACTGCAGGGTGAGGGACTGGATTATATACACCGGGGGCACTGCAGGGTGCGGGGCTGGATTATATACATCGGGGCACTGCAGGGTGAGGGGCTGGATTATATATACTGGGGGCACTGCAGGGTGAGGGGCTGGATTATATACACTGGGGGCACTGCAGGGTGAGGGGCTGGATTATATACACTGGGGGCACTGCAGGGTGAGGGGCTGGATTATATACACCGGGGCCACTGCAGGGTGCGGGGCTGGATTAGATACACCGGGGGCACTGCAGGGTGCGGGGCTGGATTAGATACATCGGGGGCAATGAGACTGAATGAAACACCAGAATTGAAGGATCCAGAGCTATAGCCTCTATAGGTTCCTCCCCTTAAATCACTTATAAATTTAACCTGTTAAATGCTATTCTCCAAATATCTAGTAAAGAAAGCCTCCTAATCCCGGGAGGAGCCATGCCGGTATCACCTTGGGATAGACTTGTAGGGCTAACCATTGAGTTTCCACTAAAAATACAACCTTTAGGTCCTGACCATGATGTAGTAATGAGTGCACGTCCTTCACTCCTCCGCTTCCTCACCTTGTGATCTCTTTTTCTTACAGAAAGTCATTTTCGGTGACTGCACAGAAATGGACTTTTCAGATGTAAGGACAGAAGAAATATTCCAGTTCCCCGTAGAAGATTCTCCGCTTAACATGCATTGCGGAATCAATTTTCTACTTAAACTCCAGCCTTCTCTTCCTGGGCCATAAATCAAGGCACTTATCATTTTTATCCCATTCCTTCCTTCAGTATCTCAGGGCTCCTCTCCGACTATACATTATACAGCTATCCCATCATTATATATAACTCAGTTAATCTTATTTACTGAGGCTTTCAGGGCTTCTCTCCATTCCATGCCTTACAAGACAAATCTGCCTGGGAATGCTGTTACGCCGCTGTTCTCTTTTTATTATCCACAATAAAGAGATTGTTCCATCAAGAATATGTCAATCTATAAAATTAAAATTATGCTTATGAGCGCTCATGTCACAAGGACCCCAAATTTAAGTTAGCGCGCTCCATCTTGTTGACTGTCTGACTGCACTTTGTGAGATTTATGGCAACGCCTGCTGTCGCCTGCAAAGAGGAGAGATTAGTTCGGTAGCAGCGGCTTGACAAGGGTACGGACCCTCTCCACGAGACCCTTCTTAACCTTTCCTGCTCGTGGAGAGTGAAATACATGATGAAAGAAATGATAATGTAAATGATAGTATTAAAGGGAAACGATACCAGTATGAATGCCATTATATAACCTGATATGGTACAACATGGTGTTTCCACTTTAGCAAGGCATTGCATGATGTGGTGACCCATAGAAATGTAAACCCCTAGAAGTCTAACAAACCCCTCCCCCACACACACACACACACACACACACACTTCAGTTGAAAAATAGAGAGAAAAATTGTGCAACAGGACAAACAGTGATGTAGCAAATTTTAACTTGGCACCCACTGTGCCACGAAATTGGTTTGACTTATGGCTACTCCAGAAGGCATAATCTAAGGCATTGCCTGGTCTTCATCCTTTATCCGCTAATCTTTGGGGATCTGGTCTTCACTGCAGGGAATCACCAGGTTTCTATTTTAGCAGTAGTCTCAGTTTAGAGACAGCTGACCTGAATGGGCCAAGAAAGACCAGTACATTGCATGGAAGGGGCAGACAGATATGTGGTCAGTGCCCAAGGTCCAAGATCAGGGCAGGTGGAATTCTTTCTTAGGGCAGAAGTTCGGGCATGTGGAGCAGGTTCAGATATGGGTGAACAGGAATAGGTCAGCAAAACTAACTACAGTAATCACTTAGAGAATACACTAGGAACCTTAGTGCTCAGGCATTTTCCAATGGTAGAAGGCACCTTAAATAACCCTAGGTGCAGGCAATTAGTTGGGGTGCAATCGCTTACTCGGATGTGTCAAGAGACCTCAGTATGTATCGCCAAGGGGGCAGGCAGAGGTGTGGTCAATGGACAAGCTGAGTTCAGATCAGACAGAGTTTATTCTTAATGGTACAATAGACAGAGGTCAGGCACGTGGAACAGGTTCAGATACAGGGAAACAGTCAGAGGTCAGGTATGTAGAACAGGTTCAGATTCATGAAAACAGGAAGAGGTCAGGCACGTAGAACAGGTTCAGATACAAGTAAATAGACAGAGGTCAGGCATGTAGAAAAGGTTCAGATACAGGGAAAAAGGAAGAGGTGAGGTTTAGATACAGGGAAACAGAGGTGAGGCATGTAGAACAGGTTCAGATACAAGTAAACAGGCAGAGGTCAGGCACGTAGAACAGGTTCAGATACAAGTAAATAGACAGAGGTCAGGCACGTAGAAAAGGTTCAGATACAGGGAAACAGGCAGAGGTGAGGCATGTAGAACAGGTTCAGATACAGGGAAACAGGCAGAGGTGAGGCACGTAGAACAGGTTCAGATACAGGGAAACAGGAAGAGGTGAGGTTTAGATACAGAGAAACAGGAAGAGGTGAGGCATGTAGAACAGGTTCAGATACAGGGAAACAGGCAAAAGTCAGGCACATAGAACAGGTTCAGATACAAGTAAATACACAGAGGTCAGGCACGTAGAACAGGTTCAGATACAGGGAAAAAGGAAGAGGTGAGGTTTAGATACAGGGAAACAGGAAGAGGTGAGGCATGTAGAACAGGTTCAGATACAAGTAAACAGGCAGAGGTCAGGCACATAGAACAGGTTCAGATACAGGGAAACAGGAAGAGGTGAGGTTTAGATACAGGGAAACAGGCAGAGGTCAGGCACGTAGAACAGGCTCAGATACAAGGAAACAGGAAGAGGTGAGGTTCAGATACAGGGAAACAGGCAGAGGTCAGGCACGTAGAACAGGTTCAGATACAGGGAAACAGGCAGAGGTCAGGCATGTAGAACAGGTTCAGTTACAAGTAAACAGGCAGAAGTCAGAAAACAAACAGATTAAGCTAACCAAACACTTTCAGAAGGATATTAGAAAACCTATTGCTCAGGCTCCATTCTATTGGAGAAGATGCCTTAAATAATGTGCATGGGGATGGGCTGGGGTCAAATTATTGAGTGCACATGCTGGCACTTTAAGAAGCAGTCAGGGAAGAAGCCATTGGCAGGACCGTCAGCATTGAGATGAGTGGCAATGTGGATGGCAGAGCAGGGGCACTGTTGGTCACAGCTATGGGACAGGAGAGAGGTGCAATGCTGGTTCCAGATATGATTAGGAGTAAGTTTTGCTCGATACACATTAGCTATTCTGTGAAAGTAATTTTTTTTAATCAATACATCTTTATTGAATTTTGTACTTTAAATGGATAAACATAGAAAATACATAAACAATGATAAATGAAGCAGAGAGGAGAGATAGCGGTATCTTTCCATGTAGAGATATGGCAAGGCTGACGCCATCCAGACGTGAATTGTGGAAGTACAAATGTTACAAAGTAGCAAACAACAAACAGTATAAGTAATTATAAACCTATGAGATACGGCCCAGCTTTATAAAATGCTGGATGTTTTTTTGTGTCTCCGAGCCACATGTATGGTCCAGGTGGTTACACATTAGCTTGAGGTGGAGACTTGGTGGAAATTGGTTCTGTGTTTATTATGCTAAGAACCTCAGATCCACCAGTGTTGGACTGGCCCACCAGTGTACCAGAGGATTCTCTGGTGGGCCCGGCTCTAAAACAGTAATGGTCCAGCAGAAGACACTAATTTGAAGGGACCCATGGTATATTTCCCAGGGGCTTGTTATAGGGTGGGCCCCAGAATAATTGTACCTGATGGGCCCCAGGAACCTCAGTCTGACATATAGATGTGACCTTCCTTACCTTACTACTTAATACTGTTTTGTAATATTGTATCACAAAGCGATAACCTACATGTGGGCATGAGTGTCCACCCAGTGGTTGTGTTGTGGATTGCTGACTATCAAGGGCTCGGTTAGCATACTGTGATATTGTAACAAATTGGTTTCAAGAGAAAGTCCTTAACCCAAGCTCAGTTGAGGGCGGACACATCTGTACATATTATATAATCGATAAGAACTGATGGGGTATTGCAAAATAGTCCAAAAAGATAAACTCTATCAGAAAGTGACTTGCTGCAAAACCAGCTTCAGTTGAACATCAATGGCTTTGCTATTGGAATACCCCCTATCATCATAGGGGATCTGCCCATTTTTTTTGATGGGGCAGTCGGATGCCGACCTTTAATAATGCATCTTAAATCTTGGGGTGTTGGAGTACCCCATATGGGGGAGGGTCCTAAAGGTCAGACCCCCATTGATCAGAATGTTACGGCATTTGTTAGTGATATATCACATTATCATATGATGAAATGGTATCTTGGAAACATCATGAGGTTGCAACAAGTGTTACCTGATACTAGAGATGGGCGAAACTCTGAAGATTTGTTTTGTTTCAGATTCAAGTAGTTCGGCCCAAAGATTTGTTTTGGATTGAATGTGTTTGTTAAGTCTACAAGTTGGTGAAGTCTTCAGACCGCAGAGTACAATAGGTGGAGACCCAGACCAGGGGAGAAGTGGAAATATAACAAACAGTTATACCCACCTCCCCTCACCTCTTCTGGGCCACCTCCTAGGTGACGTCATGTGTTTCGGAGTCACCATTGAGGCCACTGGTCATATGGGATATGCTGATGTCATGACGCTATGCAGATGATGGTCAGAATTAGTTACTTAGTTACTACCGTCCTACATCTATTATACTCTAGGATCTTAAGAAACTTTTGCGGGTAATAAGTACACAAGGGATCAGGATCAGATCCCAAAACTTTTGGAAAATTCGGATTGAATCTGGTTTGTTCATCTCTACATGTTACATTCTGTTACATTCATTACCCTGTGACTTCTTTCTATATAGAATCAAACCATTTGTAAAACTGCAGAAGAAACTTCCAAGGCTTTGCCATAAACCTCGACATCCTAAGATTAATATTTTGCTTATCAATGCCTGGTAAATTAATCCCCCGCCGAGGCAGACTTCATGAAATATCCCGAGTCATTATTGATGCAAAGCGGAATAATATCGGAACGCTCCGACAAACCTGTGAAATTAGCAGTTTGCACGGGGAAGAGCTGGTATCCACCCAAAATATTGTCTTCACAAATGACAGAGAATGCCACTGACTCCGTGTAACAAATGCTGGAACATATGGGCTATGCAGACAGGAGCGGCAGCCATTTTTATGTAAATTCTTCATTTTTCTCCCGCTGTTTATTTTTATGAACGCATTAGAAATTTCTCTTCTAAAAACAACACACTTATACTTCAGGTACCTATAAAGCTCCGCGCCAGCTCCCATAGAAAAACCACAGATTCTAAACATGTTCAGCTTCTAGTACTTTTATGGAAGGTGAGAATACAATATCAGGATGGTAAAGATCAGGGCTCTCTGCGCTGGTTGGAGCAAGAACACACAAAAAATATTATTTTTTTCCTTTCTTTTGATCCTATTCAACCTCACATTACAATCATAGATGTACGAACTTCTGTATATAAAGAGCAAACCCAGCCATTCACCTCTATTGCCATCTCACTAAGCTCATCTATCTGGCTGTAAGGCAACTCGCTG
Organism: Leptodactylus fallax; assembly: GCA_947044405.1. Classification (NCBI taxonomy): domain Eukaryota; kingdom Metazoa; phylum Chordata; class Amphibia; order Anura; family Leptodactylidae; genus Leptodactylus; species Leptodactylus fallax. The sequence goes on from CAMRHE010000765.1 coordinate 254,910, forward strand.
CAGCAGGAGCTCTCCCCCAATGAGTTTCCTTTGCAGCCCCCACTAGGGGGAGCTTAGATGCTTACTGTTTAAGGGGCTGTCTAAAACTCAATATTGATTGCCAATCCTTAGGATCGGTCATCAGTATCAGATCCCATTTAAGTAAATTGGACATACAATAGCGCGGCATGGCTACAGCACCGTGTTATAAAGTGTTATGGCTTATAATCCCACCCACTACTACTGCAAATGAGCACTCTTATAGATATAGAGGGCATCTAAAGGTACGCACTCCCTTTATGGCCTGGATTCAAGCAACAGACAACAATGGGCAAATCTTATGAGATTCACTTCGCCAATAGAGGGCGTTGTTCATTAGGAAACTTTGTTTCAGACCAAAGTATACTCTTAGGTCTTTTACGACCACCTTATAATGAGCAAAGGGCAGGGAGGGTGGGTAAAAAGAAAGAAAAAAATTACATTTCCTTGACTTCCTTCCTGAGCCGTCCACCATCTTATTCACCACCCAGGTCACCACTGAAACCTGTGATTGGTTCTAAGCGGTTACATGGTGGGCAATGGCAACATTATCATCATGCTTTGACATTACAGCATATGAAATGATACTGTAGAGTCGAAACCTGATAACATTGTGACTGCTGAGGCCCAATAAGTTGGTGGATGGCTGGAAAAGAAGACCAGAACAGCGGAGAATGCTGTGGCAGAGCTCAGATACGGTGGGTCTTTTTTTTTTTTTTTTTTTTTTTTGAGTTTCACCTACCTTTGCTGCCCTCTAAAACAGACAATAAAATGTTGGCTCATGTGGGACAAACACCTCAAATTTCAAGTTTTACAATTTTTGGAAAATTTTTAATGAATCCAGCTTGTTATGAGCCAGATTGCTGTGCTCATAAATTGTTGCAAAAATTGTTTTTCTTTAACCTGGGCACTAGGCTGGACTAGTCATAGTATGGCAGTATGACTAAAGACTACAACTCAAATCCAAAAACAAGAATTTCAATAGTGTATAAAAAGTTGCATAACAACGAAACGCATGCTATACAGGAGACGACCGTCTCTCCCTTACTGTGACCTTGACACATTGGCAAATGAGCATCAAACAGCATTACCTGCAAAAGAAGAAAAGAAAACCTGTTAAGTGTAATGTATATACCGCCACAATGTGACAAGTCATTAGGTATTACAAGTCAACACAGCATAACGTGGGAGCTCCACGTCCATCAAGAGAAAGGTAGCGTGAGAAAATCCTCTGGTGGTATGTGAGGGGCCGACTACTGCGGAGAGTAATGTGTATGTGATCAGGGTGATTGTTATTTAGCTAAACCATTAAATACAGGGTCTGTATCGCTCCTCCAGAGCTGGCTGCCATGTTCAGAGGTTGGCAAGACTCTGGATACTCATGCCCATGGTGGATTAATTCACAGTGCCCGGCTCCGCAGCTTTGTACCTACAAAGGAACCTACAAGGGTAACAAAATCTTGTCCAAAATTTAGTTTATTAGGGTTTGGGGGAAGGTTAGTCTTATTGTTGAGGTTCGTAGACTTTGCTATGATGCTATGTTGGAAAACAAGGTTGTTCGGTCAAGGGTAGGGTCATGGTTGTGATGGCTTTGATATTAGGATTCCCTTAGTCACTAGGCGGAAAAGGAGGGAAGAGGGTCGGGGATGCGTCGGCTCAATATATTATTATAACTTATGCCAGTTTTCTAATGTGAGTTTTATCGGAAACCTATACCAGTAACTGGCATGGATCTCCATTCTGGTGCACGGGCTGAAGCCTCTTCAAAAATTAGCCATGCCCTGTGCCTGTTACGACTCTTAATAAATCTGTCCCATTGATTTCAATGTGTCTATTCACATGACTGTTCACATTTTATGATGGTCCGTTTTAGCGGACCATCATGAAATAGATCCTGTCCTCTTTCTGGCCACTTTTCATGGGTCTCTCGTTGACTCATGTCTAGTGAGGTTTATGGTGTTTCTTGGCCGGACCTGTGATAAAAAGATACCCAACTCATGCAAAACATTTATGAAAAAAACAGTATGTTTGGCCATTTTTTTTTCCAGGGTCATGTGAATGTAGCCTTAAAGATTCCCAAAACAATTTCCCAATCTATAAAAAATCCTAGGACCAATTTCACTTTTATGTTTTTGGAAAGTAGAAGAACACTGGAGAAGCCAGAGGAAACTTATGTAAGTACACAAACAACATAGGTTTGAGAATTTAGCCTCAGGTCATGTTCGAGTATGTCTTCCCAGCGCCCCTCTAACCACCGAGGCATCCCGCTGCCTTGTTTGATTTTGCTCTTCACCATCGTACACTAAAATGATGTTTTTCTAATGTCACTTTCCCTTTCATCCGACAGTCGGCTCGGTAAATAAGATCTTTGATGTTCACCTGTGGAGAATGCTCATTCCTCTTTGAAATGGAAGATCTTATGCAAACGACAACACAACAAGACCCCAGCCGCTTATCTCAGGCGTTCAACAGTCGCTTCATCCGCCATCCGACAGAAAAATGAAAAAAAAAGTGGTGATTTTTACCAAGTGCTGTTTATCAGGCTAAGCAGTTTTATACTCCCTATTCAAAGATCATTGACACGACAATTGCAAAGAGTCACTTTATTAGGGAGAGAGAATAACCGGGAAGGTACAGCTTGAGCCTAAAGACGTTTACTCCTGTGGGTTTTATTGAACTGGCCCTATACTACCGTTCAGATCTTCAGAGTTTGCTTGGTTAAAAAAATATTTTCTCTCTGGCCATGTCTGGTTTGGTCCCACCTAATCCCACTCAGTCTTTTTGTGTCCCCCTACAGTGATCAGGACTTTCTTATGTAACTCTTGTATAATACAATGTATAATGTTTCCTTAGTTCCACCACACACATTATAATGTCCCCTTAGTGCCCCCCCACATTATGTTGCCCCCTTAGTGCTCCCACATGGTATAATCCCCCTTTGATTGCCCCACATGGTATAATGCCACCTAAGACCCCCGGCCCTGGGTAGCTCCGTCCACTCCCTATTCTTCGGATTTCACAGGCAATTACCTGTGCCATGGAGGTTATAACATCAAGAAACCGCCAGAGGAAGTCAGGTAAATTTAACCCCTCGGTCAACCCCCTTTAATGTCTCCCAAACAGTATAATTTACCTTTAGTGTCCCCACACACAGTATAATGACCCTGTAGCTTTCCCACATGGTATAATGCTTCCTTAGTTCCCCCACATTGTATTTGTCCCCTTATTCAATATATCAGTATAACCCTCATATAGGATAACCCCCCCTTAGAAATACACACATATTATAATGCCCTCTTAATATTCCCCACACAGTATAATCCAACCTTAGTTCCACCACATGGTTTAATCCCCTTTCGAGATCTACCATCATGATATAATTCTCCTTTAATATCGCCACACAGTATAATGCCCTCATACAGTATAGTACCCCCTAATTGCCCCCACAAACTATAATGCCAAAAATAAATAAAAACTAGCCCAATGCTCCAATTTGTGCAGTCTCTGACTTGGAATGGCAGGCAAGATGACATCATTGCCTTTGCCTGTGCCAAGTCACAGATATTAGTGGGGTCACAGGGTTAAGGGTTTAGCATAGAGCTGATGGCTCCCGGTTCCACAATTATATTTGACTGTATGTCTGTCTTGAGGAGTTAGATAGCGTTAACATCAGGACATGTCGCTGGGTTCCCAGGGATTATCTTGGCTGATAGGAGGCCAACCAATGACCTTCTAGCTGCCTTTTTCCTATTACACATAGGGAAACTAGGTGTCATGTACTTCAATATAGAAGTACATAGATTTAGAAAAAAAATTAAAAAAAAGAATAAATAACTTTAAAAAAAACAAAAAACTTTCCAATTTCAAAAATAAATAATGTATTAAAAAAATGACCATGTTAGGTATCCATATGTGCATATAAATGCAGACTATCCAAAAATGAGGTTACTTATCACATATTGTGAATAACGTAAAAATAATAAATACTGCAATTCACAAATGAATGTATTTTTGTCACTTCATCTGCTCCAAAAAAGCAATAAAAAGTGATCAAAAATTAGTACATACCAGAAAATGTTGCCAATAAAAACTGCATATTGCCCCGCAAAAAAAAGAGCCTTCATTAAAATGTTATGTACGTCAGAATACAGCGCCCCCTAGCAAATTGGTAATTTTTATAAATGTTTTATTTAGTAAAAACTGTAAAGCATAATAAAGCCAATAGATATATTTATTATATATTTTTTTCTTTTTCAATTTTTTTTATTGTTTTTTTGAAAACCAATATATATCTGGTATCTCCGTAATTATAATGATCCACCGGACAAAGTCGCCATGTCATTTTTAAAGCAGAGCGAATGCCATAAAAAACAAAACACAGAAAATAATGACAGAATTGTAAGTTTTTTACACTGACCCCCCCCCCCAAACATTAATAAAAGCAAAACATAATATGTACCCCAAAATGGTGCCAACTAAAAGTACAAATCACCGCACCAAGAATAAGCCCTCATATGGATATGTTGATAGAAAAATAAAAAAATATTAATTTTGGAAGGTGGAAATGGAAAATATGAAAAAAGCCGCTGAACCTTAAAGCCGAAACTTACCTGCGTCCTTAAAGGGTTAAAAAACATATATTGGGATGGACGAAAATAGAAATCAAGAAAAAAAATGTCAAATTCCCGTCGTCTCCCGGATTCCTCTCCTGATGTCTGAACACGGCTCCCTGTATCAATACCACGCGTCATTAACTCTTTACTGAACTACATTGTAATGTCAATATTTACTGCGGGCCGTCTACGTGAGCCCCGGCCATGTGTGGGGGCGCAGGATCTGCTCTATAAAGTTTTAGGCTGAAATCTAAAAGAGATATGAAATATTTTTATTCCTGTCGTTACCAGATCCTTGGCGACAATTTTCTCGTCTATTAATAAAAAGTGGTGAGAATGACGTATCAGGAACTGCAGGGCTGGGTCTGTTATGTGGCACAGCGTTACAGTGTGTCAGCGGTGGTTTTAGGCTATGTGCACACACATTGCAATGTCTGTTGGCAGCTGAAATCTGTGATAAACCTACCTGCCACTCATTTCCATGGAAATATGCAATGTAATATATGGATACACATTAAAGGGTAGTGTAAAAAGTATCTTTCCAGATAATGGGGTCCCAAACTAGAACCTAACCCCACTCCTCCCAACCCTATAGTCAGAGCCAGAGCCGTAACATGATGTCCCTGAGCCCCAGTAATAATATGTTATGTTGTAGAGAGGCCTTTGGGCCCCTTGAGGCTCTGGGGCCAGTAGCGATTCTTACCTCTGCACCCCCTATAGGTACGCCCTGGCCAGGACTGTATTTATCCCTACTCGCTGGAGAGCCAGAACCTAGGGCGGATCCCTGCAGGGGGCGACACCAACAGAAAGAGAAAAAATTTTGTTTGTTTTTGTTTTCAAACCCTCTCCTCATTCCTAGCAGATTTGGGGGGCAGGCAATGGGCACTATATGATCAGTTTGGGGTCTAGCCTTAGTAAGTACAGGAGAAGTCACACCTGGCCCTGGTAGCTGGATCCAAAGACTCTGTGCCACAGAAGAAAACAACAGTAGTGTTAATACTACATAGGGTTCCCTATAGTGATACGTAGGGTTTCCTATAACGATTCATAGGGTTCCCTAAAATGACACATAGTGTTCCCTATTGCAGAATCCTCTAGGACCCAAAAACCTAGTGCAGGCAATATCCTTGTTCCAAGGCCCCAGATTGCCCCATGTTACTGCCCTCTTATTGCATAGATAGGGCCCTGCCCTCTGCGCCCCCTATAGATATGCCATCTATGCATGGTCCGGGGTCTGTACAGTGGGCAACAGGAGCCTGTTTGGGACCCTCATGTAAAGTTTGGTTGGACTTTCTTGCAGAATCAGAATACTGTGTGACAGTTCTCTGCGATACATGAACATTACATGAAGTCTCCTCTCGGAAATAATAAGCTGTCAGGTCGTCTCACACCAGGGGGCTTTGCCCTTCATCATAGTCATCTAGGAGTCTTCTTGCCCACAACACATTCCTCGGGGACCTCCAGCATCTACATCTGAGACGTCCACCTTCTCCTTGGATCATAACTGACAAGCAGAACACGAGGCTTCACACCAAGGCCAGATCTGCTTGAGACGGATTGTCTCTTTGCCGAGGGCGGTGTCATTGTGAGGTGACCACATGAAGTGACAATGGATTCTGTTATTCTCTAAAATTTCCTCGGAAATATAGTCTGAGTCGCAGTCTTCTTCAAGTCTCAGCCGAATGTCTTCCATCAGTCACCTCGCTGTATTATAGGCTTGTCCTGCCTTTCCTATTCTATCAAAAAGCGGCCAAAAAGTTGGATTTTTCAGCAGCTCTTTTATGTACCTGGGAAAGTGCTGGGTCAGAATCAGACTGTCCTGGGCTCACATCTACTTGGGGACTGAACGTGCAGAAGAAACCTTAGGGGGTGTTCACACTACCGCTGGTGACCGTCAGTTGCTATTGTCCGTTATTAGATTTTAGCAATGGACACTAGCTGAACCGTCAGAAATCCGTTAAAATTTTCATTCATTTCAATGGGATTTTATCTTGTGACCGTTATACAACAAATCCGTCACGTCTGTTTTTTTTCGTGTCCGTTAAAAAAAACGGTTTCATGACGGACGTGAAGTGTCCATTAGTTTTTAACAATAAAGTCTATGGGTAATAGACAGTAATGGACAGGCGTCCGTTATACTGTCCATTATTACTGTCCGTTTTTTTTTCTGCACATGCTCAGAAAGCAGAATATGAAGGCAGTATATGAGCACTATATTGTGTATGCAGTATATGCGTACTGTATTGTGTAGGGAGTATATGAGCACTATATTTTGTATGCAGTATATGCATACTGTATTGTGTAGGGAGTATATGAGCACTATATTGTGTAGGGAGTATATGCATACTGTATTGTGTAGGGAGTATATGAGCACTATATTGTGTAGGGAGTATATGAGCACTATATTTTGTATGCAGTATATGCATACTGTATTGTGTAGGGAGTATATGAGCACTATATTGTGTAGGGAGTATATGAGCACTATATTGTGTAGGGAGTATATGAGCACTATATTGTGTAGGGAGTATATGAGCACTATATTGTGTATGCAGTATATGCGTACTGTATTGTGTAGGGAGTATATGAGCACTATATTTTGTATGCAGTATATGCATACTGTATTGTGTAGGGAGTATATGAGCACTATATTGTGTAGGGAGTATATGAGCACTATATTGTGTAGGGAGTATATGAGCACTATATTTTGTATGCAGTATATGCATACTGTATTGTGTAGGGAGTATATGAGCACTATATTGTGTAGGGAGTATATGAGCACTATATTTTGTATGTAGTATATGCATACTGTATTGTGTAGGGAGTATATGAGCACTATATTGTGTAGGGAGTATATGAGCACTATATTGTGTATGCAGTATATGCGTACTGTATTGTGTAGGGAGTATATGAGCACTATATTTTGTATGCAGTATATGCATACTGTATTGTGTAGGGAGTATATGAGCACTATATTGTGTAGGGAGTATATGAGCACTATATTGTGTAGGGAGTATATGAGCACTATATTTTGTATGCAGTATATGCATACTGTATTGTGTAGGGAGTATATGAGCACTATATTGTGTAGGGAGTATATGAGCACTATATTTTGTATGTAGTATATGCATACTGTATTGTGTAGGGAGTATATGAGCACTATATTGTGTAGGGAGTATATGAGCACTATATTGTGTATGCAGTATATGCGTACTGTATTGTGTAGGGAGTATATGAGCACTATATTTTGTATGCAGTATATGCATACTGTATTGTGTAGGGAGTATATGAGCACTATATTGTGTAGGGAGTATATGAGCACTATATTGTGTAGGGAGTATATGTATATTGTATTGTGTACTATATGGTAGCATTAGTAGAGTATTGTATGGAGGTATAAATCTAGCATTGTATGGCAGTATTATTTTACATTTTGCTTTCTACCCTATGCATGGTGTAACTACCATGTCTTCAGAAATAACAGCTCCTATAAACATGGCCAGTCCATAGGGGGAATCCTTGTGGAGGGCGGCACCAAAATCAGCCCTGGGAGTGATCGATTATTCGCTAGCATCGCTCATCACTACGGTTGGGGGCTTTTTAGAAGGATTTTCAGCCTCAAAAAGATTTTTTTCATACTGATGACCTATTCCCAGGATAAATATTCAGTAGACAGGTAGCACATTGCCCTTTTATAATGGGTACAATTTCCCAAGGGGACTGCCGGACTCCCCACATACACAATATCTCATACGAATGAATGAGACGATTGTTGACTTTATATATGGATGGATCTCAGTATTACTGCAAATAAATAAAAGAAATAGCAAGCTGAAAAAGTCATCAGTCTGATCTGTGGGGTCTGACACCCGGACCTGGCACAGATGTTCAAGGAGGCATCTGGTGCCAGAAGTTACTGCAATGGACAAGGAGTGCCTGCAGGCTGCCCCTATATAGGTAATAACAGAGCTGTCGCCTGTCCACTGTATAGCGGAGGTTCTGGGGAACTGCAGCACCAGGCCTATTGCTGGAATAGGAGCAGACTGCATGCACTCCCCGTCCTCTGCATAGCTGACGGATCTTTTGGTCTTTTACATATCACATACTGTTGACCTATCCATTAAGCGGGGAGCAAAACTGTAAGCTTATGCATTTCAGAAATACCCATATTGCTGCATTGCATTTTAGCAAATGAAGTCATATTCAATCCCATACTAGACTAGTGTATGATGTGATAACATTACATCTGACATGACACAGCACAGCAGATCACAGCACAGCAGAAAACAACACAGCAGAGCACCACAGAGCACAGCATAGTACCGCAGAGCACAGCACAGCATAGGACCGCAGAGCACAGCACAATAGAGCACCACACAGCAGAGCACAGCATAGAAGAGCAGAGCACAGCACAGCATAGGACCACAGAGCACAGCACAGCACAATAGAGCACCACACAGCAGAGCACAGCACAGAAAAGCACAGCACAGCAGAACACAACACAGCAGAGCACCACAGAGCACAGCATAGTACCGCAGAACACAGCACAGCATAGGACCGCAGAGCACAGCACAGCATAGGACCGCAGAGCACAGCACAGCACAATAGAGCACCACACAGCAGAGCACAGCACAGAAAAGCACAGCACAGCAGAAAACAACACAGCAGAGCACCACAGAGCACAGCATAGTACCGCAGAGCACAGCACTGCAGAACACAGCACAATAGAGCACCACACAGCAGAGCACAGCACAGCATAGTACCGCAGAATACAACACAGCATAGGACCGCAGAGCACAGCACTGCAGAACACAGCACAATAGAGCACCACACAGCAGAGCACAGCACAGCATAATACCGCAGAGTACAACACAGCATAGGACCGCAGAGCACAGCACTGCAGAGTACAGCACAATAGAGCACCACACAGCAGAGCACAGCACTGCAGAGCACAGCACAGCATAGGACCACAGAGCACAGCACAGCACAATAGAGCACCACACAGCAGAGCACAGCACAGAAAAGCACAGCACATCAGAACACAACACAGCAGAGCACCACAGAGCACAGCATAGTACCGCAGAACACAGCACAGCATAGGACCGCAGAGCACAGCACAGCATAGAACCGCAGAGCACAGCACAGAAGAGCACAGCACAATAGAGCACCACACAGCAGAGCACAGCACTGCAGAGCACAGCACAGCATAGTACCACAGAGCACATCACAGCATAGGACCGCAGAGCACAGCACTGCAGAGCACAGCACAATAGAGCACCACACAGCAGAACACAGCACAGTAGAGCACTGCAGAGCACAGCACAGCATAGGACCACAGAGCACAGCACAGCACAGCACAGCACAGTAGAGCACTGCAGAGCACAGCACAGCACAGCATAGGACCACAGAGCACAGCACAGCAGAGCACAGCACAATAGAGCACCACACAGCAGAGCACAGCACAGTAGAGCACTGCAGAGCACAGCACAGCATAGGACCACAGAGCACAGCACAGCACAGCACAGCACAGTAGAGCACTGCAGAGCACAGCACAGCACAGCATAGGACCACAGAGCACAGCACAGCAGAGCACAGCACTGCAGAGCACAGCACAGCATAGTACCACAGAGCACAGCACAGCATAGGACCGCACAGCACTGCAGAGCACAGCACAATAGAGCACCACACAGCAGAGCACAGCACAGTAGAGCACTGCAGAGCACAGCACAGCATAGGACCACAGAGCACAGCACAGCAGACAACAGCACAGCACAATAGAGCACCACACAGCAGAGCACCACACAGCAGAGCACCGCACAACAGAGCACAGCACAGTAGAGCACTGCAGAGAACAGTACAGCACCATAGAGCACAGTACAGCACCACAGAGTAGAGCACAGCAGAGCACAGCACAATAGAGCACCACACAGCAGAGCACAGCACAGAAGAGCACAGCACAGCAGAGCACAGCACAGTAGAGCACCACACAGCAGAGCACAGCACAGAAGAGCACAGCACAGCAGAGCACAGCACAGTAGAGCACTGCAGAGCACAGTACAACACCATAGAGCAGAGCAGGACACCATAGAGCATAGCAGAGCACAGCACAGCAGAGCACAGCAGATTCCCGCAGAGCACAGCAGAGCAGAGCATGCCCCGCACAGACCCTGGACAAGCAGAGAGAGCAGCAGGCAGATGCGAGGGCTGTATCCTGAGAACTAGCAGGAACGCAGCAGAAGTGACACATTTCTTGAAACTCCCTTCACAAGTTTCACCTCTTTTCTCCTCTTTTACTTTTCTGCCCTTATCTTATTCATTCTTCTCATATTCAACTTAAAATACTCTATTATCATCCTTTTCATTTTCTCGCCGATTAAGTAAAAATTTGTTACGTTTCTTCACCAGGGGTCGTGACACTCTTGAGCGCTCATTCCGGCGGCACAGTGGAAAATCTGCCTTTTAATGGTATCCGATACATTAATATTGCAGGAGCTTTACACTGACGGGACCACAAGACCTAAGGTCCAAAGTGTGCTCCGCGTTTAATTGCCGCAGGGATTTAGATGAGGAATTTTCAGAGCTCTCTGTCAGGGAAGGAATTAATTTTGTAAAATTATTTTAGCTCAGGGCCTCGGAGAAAAATAAAAAATTATGTTATTTTACATTTAATACATAATCTGAGCTGAATTAAAGTTGAATCATCGGCCTAAGATCTACTATGTGTGCATTAAGTGGGGGAGGATCACCGGTGGTGTGGGGACAAGCGGGGGCCTGGTACTGGAATACAGACTACAGACTGCTCAATGTCAGTCTGCTGCTTGTAAGCCAACAGGAGACACAAACTTATGGGAGAAGTGATAGATAGAGAGTAACATTGTTACTCTCTATATATCATGTATAGATAGATAGGTATAGATGCATATAGATGTTTAATGCACCAATGATATGGCTGCTGCATCTCAAAATATATATATACAGTTTTCTATCCATTATACATAATGATGTGTCTACCCTTACATTAGTTCAGACTCCAATTTCTCATGAAACCAGTTCTATACAATTTGTGACTTGCTAACAAACTCCTTGACAGGCTGCAATTCACAACACAACCACTAGGGTCAATAGCGATTGCGGCATCTAAGGAGTTTGCAAGGCACCTGATAATACTATAAGCCCCGTACAACACTATAGTGGGGTGTTAATGGGATGCCAGGGCAGTAGAGGGGCCTAATAATGGCCCCCATGGTTGCCCTTTTAGAACTTTTATAAATGATCAAATTATTTTACACACAGGGTAAACACTGTAAAAAATAAAAAACAATGTGAAAATTGATGTTTTCGCTCATTCTGTCCCAAAAATAGAATAATAACAGACGTCAGACGTACCCCTGATGGTACCAAGAAAAACATCAACTCATCCTGCAAAAAACAAGCCCTCGCCCAAAAAAAAAAAAAAAAAAAAAGAAAAAAAAATTAGAAAGTTATGTCTCTCAGAATATGAAACCACAAAAAAAAAAAAAAAATTGTTCATATATTCTAAAGATGGGAAGGTTTGGAGATGTCAATACCTAAAAAGTTTGTAGAGGGGGGGGTCAGTGCAAGGGAAACTCAAGGTTATGGTGTGAGCTGGAAGTGGGAACCTAGAGACATTTCCATAGTTGGGTGGCCCCATCTTCATTTCACTTCTATATCAATCTCAAGGGGCGTTAAGCTGCTATAATTGTAACAGACCCTCAGCTGTGTCAAGGGTTATGTCTGTGCTGGATTCTGTTTGCCGAAAGTGAGCAAAGAAACAATTCAAGAAGAGATGAAGAGCGCACAGACCGAGCCCCGGACATACTTGTCGAGATCTTCTCCGACTTTGATGGTGAACTGATGAAACGAGTGAATTACGTGTTATCAATTCATCTCTAAAAAAAAGCCCTTGTTTATATTTAACTCGGCTTTCCGATGACCTTGGACGTGACGCCGCGGTTAATAACATCGTAATCAGCGCAATCAATCACAGACCCTTCTGTTTGTCACTTACAGAGGAAATTTGCAAAGAGATAAAACCTTTAACAATGGCAACAGTAACGCTATGCCGGGGCCCCACGTGGAGCGATGGAAGCGAGCCCTGCAGGGGATTATGGGTAACGTAAACCAGAAAACTGGCAGACTGACCCCAGCCAATGGACTAGTGACATACCAGTGTGATCATAGCTCTAGATGGAAAGCTTCAGCAGTGATTAGAGCAAATAAATTGACTTTTGCTACCTGGAAACCATCAGCAAGCAGCTGTCAATCTAAACTATTCTTAGTAATAGTGTCTATCTTGTATTTTGACTTCATTATACTCAAGCTGAGCATGAGTGCCCCCTGCAGGAATGATCTTTAGCATATTTACCCTTTTATTTAGATAAGCTGTGATATCCCTTAAAGGGGAAGTCATATGTACTAAGTAGGAAAATAGGAGTCACCAAAGGGGCGGAGGAAAAAAAATTCAGAATGTTAAAATCTTGCAAATCTGTTCATTGCATGGACAGACCATTCATTTTAATGTGTAGTACCTCATCTCCCCAGGGGTGGCGCTACAGAGAAGTTGACTTCTTGTTGCCACAGATTAACTCTGATCTTTGGGGTTCAACAACACAAGGAATTTTTATATGAGAGTGAACAACCCCTTTTAATAAGGACCAGCTATCATTTTTTTTCTTGATTTTGATATTTTGTATATTTTATTTGATATATATTTTACTCCAGTCACATCCAAAGCTGCTTTCAAAGTCCTGCTGCTTACCCTTTGAAACAAACTACAGCTCACCTGAACTTTACAGTCAGACACGTGACCAAATAGCAGGACTCTGGTGCTGCACCTGCTGTCTGAACTGGCAGAATTCAATATGGCAACTGGAAACCAGCAGAATTGTGAATGCAGCTCTGGGGATATCAATGGTACAATGCAAATAAATGTAATTATTTCACAGATGCTTAAAATCTTGCGTACAGGTCACTATATAAAAAGCTATACTTGCTGTTCCGCTATGACTGGGCGCTTGTATTGAGATATTAAGATATTGGGGGCCACTTATAGCCCGTTGACCCCACAAAACCCACACATGCTTAAAATCCTAACATCTCTTATAGATGCCAGGCAAGAATATCTGTGTATTGTCCTTTGTTATGATCTCAAGATACAAAAATGCAATATACTCTGTTCACATCCAAAGCTGCATTTACCTCACCCCTAAAAGCTCTGCTGAACTCCCATAATGCACTGCATTGTGTAAGCTGTAACTAGTCGGCCATAGCACCTAAATGTGAAATCAATAAACATTATAGAGATAATAGTACTCCAGTCACATCCAAAGCTGCAATTACAACGGGAATGGCTCTGCATTGTTCTAACCGTATAACAGCTCCCATAATGCACTTTGTGTAGACAGGCTCATGTAGTATGAGACAGCAGCTAGAGTCAGCACATCATGCAGTCCCAGAGCATATAGTACAGGCAGAATTGTGAATGCAGCTCTGGAGATGACCACAAATATCCTTGCAGGTCGGTAACAAATAAAAGCTAAATTTAGCCAGATTGCGCCTGTTCCATTTCTCTTGTACATTATCAGTGACCCCTGACTATAAGATTGCCGGAATCATTGCGGAGATTATGATGCGTTTGGCCCCTTAACATAATGGGTTAAATGACATTCATTACCGGTAGTCCGCCCACGGGAGCCGCTCGGTATTTTTATCCTTCATGTACACAGAAAATTACATCTGAAATGTCAAACGACTAAAATGTTCTTAACATTCAGCAATCCATCGTTTTGTTTCCTGCGAGGACAATCCAAAGCTTCAATTTGTTTCATTCTGCAGAGATTTTTATGCACCGGCTGTAGACAATCCAGCTCAAGAGCAAAAGTATCCAGCCCGTGGTGCAGGGGACACATGGCGGGCCTTAAAGGGGAACTCCAGAGGAATCAACAGCCAGAGCAACAATGTATTAAAGCACTGGGTGACAACGGCAATTCTTCATAACCCTGTGCATTGCGTTGTCACTGACTCCTCATGTTTCTTGTAGATGATGTAATACTATAGAGGTTTAGGCCCCACCCACTGTGTCCACATGACTTCCTGTGACTGTTAGTAAGGCACCTCGCCATGGCCATGTGACTTCCTGTGACTGTTAATAATAGGCACCCCCACCTGTGTCCACGTGACCAGTCTGTATTGGGTTTGTTACATCTAGACATGATCAATCCAGGTCATAACAAGACGATTGTTACAAATTTTTAAAAAATAAATTGGCTTTGCTGGGCCTTCGCCCAAAGACTCTGCAGCCTCTTCCAGCATCTTCTCCCATGTCACGTGCCCAGAAATCACACAAGCGCAGGCTTCAGCGATCATGTGGGGCACACCAACATCCTGGCGCTTTGACCCAAGCATCATTACGTTAGCATGCCCCACGACACCGCCGAGACCCAATGACAATGAAGACAATGGAGGAGGCCACAAGAACCCAAAGGTGAAGACAAGATGGAAACAAAGTAGACTGGACGGCTCAGAGAAATTAGGGAAGGTGAGGATCTCTGCTTTATACTTTACTTTATGTCTGCAGCTCGTCTCAGCGGTCATGTGGGGCACGCCAATGTCAGTCAGGAGGCCAGAAAATGGCAGAGAGGACACTGGAGGATCGGGAGGATGCCCATGAGAAGTGAGGCACGATGAGTATAACAGTTTATGATGTTTCGAGGCCTCCATTTATTACACTCTACAGACCCCTGAGTATAATGGTAATTTGTGGTCCCAAAAGTTTGAGCCTCAACTTTTTGAAAATTTGGTTTGAACCCGATTCAATCTCTCTTGGTTGGCTCATCTCTAGAAGAGACCCCGACTATAATAATAGCACTTCTGGTTTGGACCCTCTCGAATATTCTTGTAGGGTGGACTACACTAGTCCCGTGTTCAGTCTCATGCGGCGTCTCCGCTTATAGTGAGTGGTCCGGACATTTCGCAGCCGGTCCGACCTTTCTTGAAGGATTCCTGATCTTCTCGCTATCACGGTAATCAGACACAGTCGATGGCAGACTTTATTAAGATTGCAAAGTGAGTAAAAGCCTTGAACCTGTTCTCCTTCCACCCGGGGCCCGCAGCTATCACAGGGGGAATCCTGATTTCATCTTTGATATGTAGAAGGCTCCGAGCACCTGCTGCTTTACAGTCCGATGCTCGCGCGCTACCAACTAGGAAAAACCTCCAGGAGGAGATCAAAGTCATTGACAAGACGGCTCCACTTCCCCTGATTTTTTTGGATGTGTCCGGGAGCTACAAAAGGAGACTC
The DNA here is from genome assembly GCA_947044405.1 of Leptodactylus fallax. Taxonomy (NCBI): domain Eukaryota; kingdom Metazoa; phylum Chordata; class Amphibia; order Anura; family Leptodactylidae; genus Leptodactylus; species Leptodactylus fallax. The sequence goes on from CAMRHE010000765.1 coordinate 270,858, forward strand.
ATTTATCATTGTGAAGCATCAATTCAAAGGAGGGAGGAAGGTGACTTACAATCTACGGTAATTTTTTTCTTTTTAGGTTTTTATTTTTTTAGTAATATATACAATGATGTTCAGCAACTTATTCCATTGCATTAGAGAAACTTATCCTAAGTAACTTAAGAGCACTGGTCTCCAACCTGTGACTCTCAGGCTATGGAAAAACTACCACTCTCATCATCCAAGTGGTCAGAGTTGTGGCTTTGCAAAAATTTGGGGGAGGGGGGACAAAGGCTAAGGGACATTTCCTTACAGAGTTGTCAGCTCCCCTACATAAGGTGGTACTAAGACACATCATAAATGGGGTGTCCAGTTTTATACACCCTACCTGTGCATTGTGCTACTATTAGTGAGTAATTTTTTAGGACCTACCCAAAATTAGTGAGGGCCCCTCCCCCGAGTAAATTCTGAGTTAATAAAGGGGGTTTTTAGGATCCTCATCTCTCGGATACAATAGAGATCAGATCGGAGTGTCTCTTGCTCTGGAGGACCTGTCCAGTCCTCTGATACATAAACAACTCATGGACTTTAAAGGACAATGTGTAATGCTTCATTTCTCCTGTGGGGGTGCTGAAGAGCAATTAACCAGTTACTTCCAGGTTTTTTCATAGAGTACACGTGATTGCTTAGGGCTCAAACAGGGAAACGTGATGTTTGTTTTCCCTTCCAAAACCTTCCCATGACCTTTGGGGTTTATTCACATTCTGGAATTTTATGTGAATCGTGTGAGATACAAGCTATATCCACATTCCACTGATGTCAATGATGCTGCAGTATTTATGGCGCCCACGGGAATTTCCAAATCACATCAATAAGTGACAGGAAATGTCTTAAGTGGATTCTGCATGCTGATCCAGGCCACATGGAAATAGAAGTTTGAGCTAGAAACCTAAGATTACACATCAGATTTTTCCACCTGAAGAATCCGTTATGTGAACATAGCCTGATATCAATTCCCCACTGTAAGGTTGGGGGTCTATACCCAGTTATGGCCACCACGTTAAGGCCATTCATCCCGATCCTGGCATCCTCCTCCTCATTTCCATGTATGTGTATCCTTTGCTGCGTCTGCTGCTGGTCCGGCCACCTGTAGGGTATATGCTCCAATGATGCTACTTTAAGGTTCAGCGCATGCCCTAAACTGTTCCTATATAATCCCTGCCCACCATTATGTATGTACGGTGCTCTCATAGGTCAGAAAGGTTCCTACTGCAGCCTGCTAGTGTGCTACTCTAAGGGGTTCCTGTTCTTTTTTTTTTTCTACTGTGCACTTGACCCCGGCTTGTAAATCTTACCTTGTCCCTGCCTGCTAAACTATAAATATATCTGACCTTGGCCTGTTCCTGACTACTGAACCCCTACTGCCTACGCTGACCTCCTTCTTGTACCCTGACCATGCACAAACTCTACTTGTCCTAACCCCAGCCTATATCTGGGCAATCTCTTGTACTTGTTCCCTTGGTGCTTCTCCCCAGTGTCTCTTGTCCTTCTAGTCCAACTTTCACCTATACCATGTCCACTCCAAGACATATAGTTGCCCTCGCTGCCTGTCAGTCACTGGCATATTCTGTATGATCCTAACACAAGTAGTCTTGTTGGAATCCTCCAGAGAACAAATATGTTCTACTGATCATGTTTTCTCTTACTACAGGCAGGGAAGGGGGGGAGGCTCCTGCTGCAGCCAGTTATCTTACAGCAAGACACCGGGCAGTCAGGAGGAGGAGAGGGACATGACTGAGCCTCAGGGACACAGAGAAGATTGGTTGTAATTTGGGATAAAATGGGAAAGGAATGGAAGATACGACGGAAGATTGTTTTTCCTTTATTCTATACATTTTAGTGTTCCTTATGGTGGTGGCCCCCGGGCATTTGACCCTTTTGCTCACCGATATAAAGTTTAAAACCACTGTACCCTATGAATAGTTTCTAAGGTAGAAAGCCAAAGGGAGAAGTCAGCATTAATGGTATGTAAAACAGGAGGAGAACAATGAAGATTATGCAGAAGGTGCTGAGAACATTGAATTAAAGCGACGAGCGAGACAAATAAAGATTATAGAAAAGTGCAGAATTATCTCCCGTCTGTACCATTTATAACATTGGTTAGAATTTTCTATTTAAGCCCAATACATCTAAAAGACTTCAACACTCTACAAATAAAACCTAATTAAAAAAGCTTCTTTATAGAATTCATCCATTTATTTTAAGGCCTTTTTTTTTTCGCATTTTTTGTTCTTTTAGAGGTTATTATGCAGGAAGTGAATGGGCTAGAAAACTGGAAGAGAATGAATGAATCGTATTTAGGTAACGGAATAGAAATATGACCCTAAGAAGAATATCCTTAAAGGGGAACTGTCATGACTTACAAGGGTCTTTTTAGGTTAAGGCATCTTGTTAACATGGACTTGTGGGTACAATGACACCTTCTGAGTAGCCCGGAGAGTGTAATCTAGGGGGCATATAGATGTGAGCCCACCCCATGGCTTCTTAGAAATAGGAGATTCAGGTTCTGAGATGCCGAGGCTACAAAAAGTTGTCATGTCACCACTCTTCCCTGGCTGGAGACTTAATAGTTGGGTAACCCAATGGACACCAAGGAATCTAACATTCACCCAACTCTGCCCTAGACCACCATGGATGGTGACATTCACCCTTTCTCTACCTTAGACCACCAAGGATAGAATATTTGGGGCAGATTTATTACGCCTTGTAGAACAGTTTTTTGGCCTACAAGGGGTGAGGATATGGACCCGCCAAATTTATTATAATTTACACCAGAAATCTGGTTTAATGCTGCAAATGTACGCTGATATGTGTGAGCTGGCTTAGATTTCCCTCCATCCCAGTGGAGGGTGCACTGCCTATATCAGGAGGCGTGTAACTTGCCATAAATGAAGGTGCACCTTCTGCTGGTAGGGTAGGGTGGGGTATCTCGCTTAGTGGCTTCTAGTAGAAGGGTCTGTACAATGACATGGCCCCTTTAGATATATATTCCATGCTTGGCCTCGGCTCTACTGCATTGCGCATTTTGCGTAATTTGGTAGAGGCGACAATTTCGGCAGCCACGTAAACACGATGTAAAGATGAAACGCGTCTTCCCTGACTCAAGGGCACGACATGCCTCATACTTTTGATTAAAAATGTTTTCATCAATTAGGGATTGAATGTTATTGCTCATTAGAGTGATGGAGAGGGCGGCTGCCGGGGATTTGTTACACAGACATCAATGCGACGTGCACCGTTAGGGATTCATTCCCGGCTACATGCAAGCTATAATTCCCCCGGCTTTTATTAATGGCGGCTTTTCCTCGGCATTGACCTAAACAATTCATAAAATGTTTTCTATCTCTTATGGGATGATAGGCTTAATGTTGTCTGTGGTTGGACGACTGTTTCATCTTCGTGGTCGATGCGGAAAACTCTGAACTTTTAACAGCTGTGCCTGCAAATGAATCCATTTATTTCACGCCAACGTGCAAAGTGCCGGCTGAATGCTAAACTTCTCCAGCACGATGGACCTGGGCAATAGACTTACACCATAAGGAAGGGCAGGGGAGTATACTAGGGGGCTGAGGAGCCAAACTCAGGAGGTGTCCCGCCCCCGCTGAAAGCATCAGATATATTAGTCTATTCCAAATAGGTCCAAAATATTTGTATAGGGGAGTTGGCAAAAGCTAGGATTTTGGATGCTTGCAGTCACCACTAGGGGGCACTCACTGCAGCTACTCGTAGTACTGTTCCACCATACTGCTTTACTAACCTAAAATTGGAAGGTAAGCAAGGAGTATGGGACAGAAGGATTACAGATGCTCCAGTGCTGGCACCTACAGGGTCTAGATTTAGTGATGGGGGTCAATGTTGCTAGTAGTGTATTTTTGGATACAGTATCGGGAAGTTATGGAAACTCTTCAAATGGCACCTAAAGAACATTGGGATTTATGGAAGGACTAAAAAGTTTGAACAATCTACCACAAGCTTGGTTCCCCAGATAGGTGGAGTGTCCTGTAGGTTCCTCCCAAATAAGTGGAGTATGCTATAGGCTCCTCTGAGATAGGTGGAGTGTGACGTATGTTCCTACCAGATGGATAAAGTGTGCTCCAGGTTGCTCCTAGATATTTGGAGTCTGCTGTAAGTTCCTCCCAGATAGGTGGAATGTGCTGTAGGTTGCTCCTAGATATTTGGAGTTTGCAGTAGGTTCCTAATACATAAGTAAAGTGTGCTGTAGGTTCCTCTTAGGTGGAATGTGCTATAGGTTACTCTTAGATATTTGGAGTCTGCTGTAGGTTCCTCTCAGGTGGAGTTTGCTGTAAGCTCCTCCCGGATAGGTGGAGCTGCAGTGCATGGGAGGGAACTTAAAAAGTCATTGGTTATTTATGGTTTGGTTTCTGTAGATTTTCCCCCAGATGATCCAGATTGCGACTAAGAATGGGCAGCATACAATAACCAGTCTCAGTGGTAGTCATCCTCGACCCATAACTACTATCTAAGAGAGTCCCCCGGAATAGCAGAGCACACATTGCATAGTGTTACACGTCATTGCCTCATTGTAACCAGCAGTATAAAAATAATACAAAGCCAGAAACAATTACACAGAAAATAAAACTGCCATTCTGTTTTATAGAATCCTCATCACCCCGGGGCTCAGGATCAGATATAATATCTCCTCCATATACTTCTAACTGGATGAAATGACTTACAGTAAATTCATTTCACAAGATAGTCCTGAAAAATATGGCACCACCTACTGGTTCCTGCAGGGCAGTGCAGCTAGGTCCAACGCAAAAGCCCAAAACTGATGACTTCAATGGCATTTTCAGCTTTGCAGGAAGCTCAGCCGTGAGAACAGTCTTAGATTTCCAGTTCCTTACAGCGGCTGCTATCAGTCCTCCGTACTCCCGCTTCTCCCGGGAATAAACCTTTAACTTCACCTCCTACCTCCAATTAATCAGCAGGCGGCAGCCACTTAATGGTTTGTCCATTAGAAATTACGCTTTAATTGCATTGATCAAGTATCCCTGTTTGCCTGCTCTGTCATACATCACCCGGCGCGGAGTAATGCCACTTCTCAGGATTTGTGAGCACAAGTCAACGCAAGATAAATAAAGAGGATTTCCGCATGCAAATGAAATCTAAATGTGATGCACTTTCCTTTAAGTGCCCATTAACTAAGTAAAAGTTTAAACAATAGGTCATTAAGACTGAGGAAAGGTAGTCAGACCGCAGATAGATAGGGAATCTAGCGAGCAATGATCGCCGCGCGCTTGCTGTGCTTACAACACATTCAATTGGGGCTTTAACCCCTTATGCAATGCTCTCTAATCTGCAACTTTCTGTGAGACCCCCTTATAGTCTGGCCAATGACACTACATGTGCCAGAAGACCAGGTTTAGGTTGGCTCCCCAGCTTGGGCCTCCAGGGAGCTCCCCACTTTACGTCCCGACAATGAACATCGGACGCGGGGTCCTGACATAATTTATGGGCCATCAAATAGGTAGATGCCTAATATCAGACTGTGGGGGCCAGTAATGGGAGCCCTTGTTGTGAGGAGGCCAGAAAAAAGGGCATTATTTTATGTAAGGGCCAATAAAGGAGAAGTATACTGAGGGCTAGGGGGGCGTTATACCATGTGGAGACAGTAAAGGGGATTATACTATGAGGGGGCGTTATATCATTTGGGGGTCATTAAAAGGGTAGTATACTGTGTAGGGGCCATAAAAGGGGCATTATACCATGTGGGGGCCAATAAAGGGCCAGTATACTGTGTGAGGGCAGAAAAAGGGGCATTATACTATTTAGGGGTCAGTAAAGGGGTCACTATATCATGTTTAGGCCAGTATAGAGGGTCAATAACGGAGGCATTATACTGTATGGGGACAGTGTATGGGGCATTACACATTGTGGGGACCAGTAAAGGAGACATTATACCATGTGGGGGCCAATAAAGGAGGCATTATATCATGTGGGGATCAGTAATGGGGGCATTATACTGTATGGGGCCAGTAATATAGGGTATAGTCAAAATTTAGCTATGAGTCCCAGCCTTTACCTACTTACGCCCTGACAGGAGGTCCTCTCCTTTGCCACCAGGGCAGGCAGTATTTTGCTGTTAAGCTGTCTGGGAGATACAGTCTGGAGGAAAGAGATGAGCTGGTCAGTTCAGGAACAGAGGAATACAAGTAAGGACTGGAGACGCTCTGCTGTGCTTCAAGCAACCATATGGAAACCCAGCAAGCACCGGGTTTGGCATAGATTACAGCAGGCCCGTGAAGAGTTGCAGACAGAGTAGTGGAGGAATAAATCAGGTAACTGATGATGACTGAGTTGGGTTGTGGTAGAGATTATGTGGAAGATGCCTTCATGCCCCATCATAGTGAGCTGGGTAGGCCCCAGGGCTCAGCAAGTGAAGGACCAGGAATGATAGTGGCCAGAGGAGAACTTCACTTAACTCAGGCTTTAGTACAGATTACCATGGGCCGATGAAGAGGTGCAGACTGAGTGCTGAAGGAAGAAAGTGGGTCAAAACAGATTCCTGTGGGCCCTTGAAGAGATGCAGACAAAGTAGATACCTGCAGATGACTGAGTTGGGTCATGATAGAGGTCCATGTGGAAGATACCTTCATACCCCATCATGGCGAACAAGCTAGGTCATAGTAGTCAGCAAGTGAAGGAGTAGGGCTGCCAGTGGCCAGAGGAGAACGCCACTCAGCATGAGGCCGGTGAGGTAGTCATACTGGCAGCAATTTCTGGTAAGTTATTGATATTCTAAAGACTGTTTCATAGCGTGCACTATTTCAAGTGTGTTATTGACCAAGCTCCTGGGTGTTTAAGAGCTAAACTGTTGACATGGTTGAGAATATTTTCTTGTTACTGATGCTGACAGATATCAATCACAATCCATTGTATTATCACAACCATTTTCAGGGAGACCTATGTGTGGGAGGAGAAGGAGACTCCCTCCCCGTAGGGATCCCGCAGAATATGGGGGAGCTACACAGAGCAGGTTACTTCCAGCTTGTGTTTTTTGCAAGCTTTACCTTTAGACAATGTTTTAGAAGACGTTCCAGTAAAAAAATTACGTTAAAAAGCTGCTTGGGAATATCGTCTATCGCCACCGCAGCCCACCTTACAGTCCTCTGGCTGTCCCTCCGGACAGGGCCCTCCCTGCAGACAGGTGACAGGTGCGCTTTAATGGGGCTGCTTTTCATTTTTGGAAACAGCACAAAATTAGTAGAATTTCCAGCAGCAAAAACAGAGAGCCTCGGGTAAATTGTGTCACCGGGGACTCGTATTATAACCACAAAATCTATCAAAACAAAAACAACATAAACTTCAAAATAGCAACAAACGTTATTGCAACAAGTTGTGAGTGACTGTGAGAGATCGCCCCGAGGAAAGACATAGTCAGATTATAAATATGGCTTATTATAGCTTCGGAAAATATACAGAAACCGAATGAGAGACACTATCTATCTATCTATCTATCTATCTATATATTTATCTGTCTATCTCATATCTATCTATCTATCTATCTATCTATCTATCTATCTATATATTTATCTGTCTATCTCATATCTATCTATCTATCTATCTATCTATCTATCTATCTATTTATCTGTCTATCTCATATCTATCTATCTATCTATCTATCTCATATCTATCTATCTATCTATCTATCTATTTATCTGTCTATCTCATATCTATCTATCTATCTATCTATCTATAATCTATATATCTATCTCATATCTATCTATCTATCTCATATCTATCTATCTATCTATCTATCTATCTCATATCTATCTATCTATCTATCTATCTCATATCTATCTATCTCATATCTATCTATCTATCTATCTATCTCATATATATCTATCAATCTCATATCTATCTATCTATCTATCTATCTATCTATCTATATCTATCTATCATCTATCTATCTCCTATCTATCTCATATCTATCGATATCTATATATCTACAATATCTATCTATTATCTATCTATCTACAGTATTTATTGATCTATCTAATATCTATCTATCTCATATCTATCTATCTATCATCTATCTCATATCTATCTATCTATCTATCTATCTATCTATCTATCTGTCTATCAATCATTCTCACATCTATCTACAAATGCAAAAAGTGCAGCAGCCTCTGCACACAGCACCGGTACATATAAAGAATAGAGATCAAAATTACATTCCTGCTATTATTATCACATATAGATAAGCCAATATGATCTATAGACTACACATATAAATCAGAGATTCTTGGTTATACATATTTGATTATACAGTAAGAAACCTGAACCTTCACCGACAAGGCGGCCTCATTCACATGGGAACCTACACTAAATAAACAGACGTCTCCTGGACCCAGCATAGGAATACAATGTGAATACAGGACAAGTAAGATCCAGAGCCGTCCTCTACTTAAAATAGCCTTAGGCAGATGGAGAACTGAAGGGATTTCTCTATTCCAATTATATAGACTTGTGCTACTGGAGAGTTTGTGTGGTTCCCTCCAATTGCACAGGTCTATGTAATTGGAATAGAGAAAGCCCTTCAGTTCTCCATCTGCCTTTAGGCTATTTTAAGTAAAGGACGGCTCTGGATCCTACTTGCCCTGTATTCACATTGTAGACCTATGCTGGGTCCCAGAGAGGACAGGTACAGGCTTCTTATTGTTTGATCAAATATGTAAAACCAAGAACCTCTAATGTATAAGTGTAGTCTATAGATCACATCAGCTTATGTATATGTGCCAATAACATCTCTCTCATATCTATCTATCATCTATCTATATATCTATCTATCTCATATCTATCTATCTCATATCTATCTATCTATCTATCTATCTATCTATATATCTATCTCATATCTATCTATCTATCTATCTATATATCTATCTCATATCTATCTATCTATCTATCTCATATCTATCTATCTATCTATCTCATATCTATCTCATATCTATCTATCTATCTATCTCATATCTATCTATCTATCTATCTATCTATCTCATATCTATCTATCTATCTATCTATCTATCTCATATCTATCTATCTCATATCTATCTATCTATCTATCCCATATCTATCTATCTATCTATCTATCTACCTCATATCTATCTATCTCATATCTATCTATCTATCTATCTATCTATCTATCTACCTCATATCTATCTATCTCATATCTACCTCATATCTATCTATCTAATCTATCTATCTATCTCATATCTATCTGTCTATCTATCTCATATCTATCTATCTATCTATCTATCTATCTATCTCATATCTATCTATCTATCTATATATCTCATATCTATCTATCTATCTCATATCTATCTATCTCATATCTATCTATCTATCTATCTATCTATCTATCTATCTATCTATCTATCGTAACACTGTTTCTGGTTTCTGCATTTTCCATCAGTTTTCAGACTGTACCTCTAATTTTCACTTCTGCCTTAGCTAGTGGAGGAGGCTAGCTGTTATGGTTCTCCCATATACTGCACACAGAAAGTAGAGGAGAATCTGCTCCATAACTCTGTCACTTTATAACCCAGAAGATGCAGCAGGAACATATAGGGCAGTATAGAGAATTTATGTCCAGCATTGATGGGAATAAAGCATTTGGGATGAGACAGAAACTTCCTCTTTAGCTTCAGCAGCCTCTTCTTGTGTCTATCCTCTCTTAGCCCCCTCCCAGACTTCTACTATATGTACAATATGACATCTCTGTAGGGATTCAAGAGAGATTTTATAGAGAATAGCGATTTAGGAAGGATAAAGAGGAGGGAAAAGCCTGAAAGTGGAGAAATAAGCATTTTCTCTTATAAGATATAATAACGTCCAATATAAAAGGAAAGATTTTTACTTGTAGTATTGATTTATACAAAGTTTGTTAAAAAATTAGGGACTAGAGATGGGTGAACCACACAAAATTTTTTTTTTTTTTGCTGAATATTCACAAGGTTCATTGTCTGGACCGAACTTGTTGAATTTGAACCAAAAGTGTCATTTATTATACTCTGAGGTCTCTTCAAACCCAGAGAGTAATAAAGTTGTAGCACCACAGTCATGAGCTTCCGCTCTCCCCCATCGACCTGTGACATAAATGGTTGGAAGACGACCAAGGGAGCCCAGGAGAGATGAAGCAAAGTCAGTATAAGTGTTGATTATATTTCCGCTCCTCCCATGGAAATCTTCAAAAGATTGGGGTTTGGTCAAGCCTGAAATTTTTGGAAAATTCTGGTCAAATCAGGTTCAGTCCAAACTGGTTCTCTCATCTCTACTCGTGACCATTAAAAGCAAAGTTTTTCAGGAGAGATTTCAGATGAGAGTGAAAATCAGTTTATGAAGGAGGGGGAGGAGGAAAAGAGCCAGATCAGTGGGGAAATAAGCATTTTTCTCTGATAAGATATAATACATAGTTTCTTATATTCGCTTGTACTATTGATCTATGCAAACTTAAAATGTTAGTGATTAGGGATGAGCGAACTGACATTTTTCCAAAACTTTTCCAAAGGTTTTGCGCTCGACCTGAGATTGAAACTTTTGGGGTTCATCACCCAACAAACGCTATTATATCCTGGGGTCTCCTTATACCGCAGAGTATAAGAAATGGAAGCCCATGGGAGGTGAGGAAAAATAACAAACAGTTATACTCACCTTGCCTCACCTTACCTGAGCATCCTTGTGGCGCCCCTCTGTGTCCTTTACTTGTCTCTTCTGGCCTGTGGCTGATGTTACTCTGCCCTGAGGTCACCGCGGAGGCCTGTGATTGCTCCTGAGTGGTGACCCAGGGGTCCATGATGCCAGCCGGAGGCTGGAAGAGGACACCCGGGGACCACCGAATGCCACAAGGATGGCCAGGAGAGGTGAGTATTACTGTCTATTTGACTCCCTTGGGCACTTGGGGTTGGCCCTAAATGAAAGTCACAAACATTTGTGAAAATGAATCTCGTGAGGTTTGCCCTTCTCTACTAGTGACCATTAAAAAGTACCATTTGTGGAGCAGCAGAGTTGAGTATGTCATGTAGCCCCCGCTCCTCCTGCACCATTGGTTGCAGTTCTTCTTTCTCCTCCTGATTCCACTATGTAATCATCATTCAGCCTGCGCCATTAGCCGCCGCTTTCACGAACGTAAAATATGTTTAAAGAACGTCTGAGATCAAATTAGTAAGTAAATTAAGTGTTATGATATCAACTGAAAACAACATCTGGATTCATAACGTTTTGTGATATTTCCTCGTCTTTAGCATCATTACTTAACCGTCTCCCTGGTGGACGCATTTCGCTAACCTGTTCACCCTTAAGATTTATTGTATTCATTTAATTAGAGAAATAAATTCTCGGGTTATTTCTGAAAACCTTTTGTTCCGTCGGAAAGAAAACAGAAATTACGCTTCTCCTCGACACTATTGTCCTCCCGTACAGCTTAAGTCACCCTTTCATTATCATAAGTAGAGCCGCGGCGGTGAGAATCATCACCCCCATCATCATCATCATCATCATCATCTGTATCATGCTTTATGATGGGTGCAGACGTTGTAATCTGTTTATCCCTTTCCATCGGAGATATCTGCACACATTAGTCTTGCTCCCTAGTCGGCCTCAAAACATTCGGATAATTAGAGAAGTCTTGCAGGCCTGGCAGACATAATGTCCGGTGTCTGACTCTAAAGGAGCCCATTAATTCTGGTATCAACTGCAACCGTCCACCATGACGGCAAAGGCTTATTAAGAAGATTCATTACAGCAACATATTCATTTTACATTTATTAGTTGTGTTGTTTTTTTTTTTTTTTTTTTTTGGTACTTTCAAACTGGGATTATTTCATTTTAAAAGGCTCCAACCGCCTGATTTTATTTAGGACAAAGGAGATAACTAGACCCATATATGAGCAAGGCTTAGCTTACTAACTGGCTGGATGCTGTGCTGCTGGGACTTCCTGCTGGGAGAGGGGGAGGGAGCTGCTTTATGCACAATCTAGATGATGGGGTGGTGACAAGTAGACATATACTGAAGCAAGGCTTTGTTTACTAGCTAAATATGTAAATGTAACCAACTGGCTCAATGTTCTGTAGATGGGACTTCCTGCTGGGAGAGGGGACAGGGAACACAGCCTGTATGATGGTAGAGGGGGTGATAACTAGACACATACAGGAGCAAGGCTCTGTTTACTACCTAACTAGCTGCGTGTAGATAACTGGCTCAATGTTCTATTGCTGGGACTTCCTGCTGGGAGAGGGGAGAGGGAACACAGTCTGGACAATGGTTGAGGGATGACAACTAGACACATACAGAAGTAAGGCTCTGTTTACTACCTAACTAGCTGGGTGTAGATAACTGGTTCAATGTTCTATTGCTGGGACTTCCTGCTGGGAGAGGGAGGAGGTAGCTGCTTTATGCACAGTCTGGATGATGGGGCAGTGACAACTAGACATATACTGAAGCAAGGCTTTGTTTACTAGCTAAATAAGTAAATGTAACCAACTGGCTCAATGTCCTGTAGATGGGACTTCCTGCTGGGAGAAGGGAGAGGGAGCACAGCCTGGATGATGGTAGAGGGGGTGATAACTAGACACATATAGGAGTAAGGCTCTGTTTACTACTTAACTAGGTGCGTGTAGATAACTGGCTCAATGTTCTATTGCTGGCACTTCCTGCTGGGAGTGGGGGGAGAGAGCTGCTTTATGTATCATGTGGATGACAACAAAACACATATAAGAGGAAATCTTTTTTTTTTTTACTAACTAAGGGTATAGTTAACTGGATGGATGATCTGCAACTGGGACACAGATTTGGTCATTTGGCCACTGTGGACATTCTCCTTCCACAAGATTAATGTGTTATAATTTTGGGTGGAGATCTTTGGGTTTGGAGCACCTTTAAGGGCACTACTTTTGGACCATCTACAAGTACACATTTCCAAGTAATACTGCACAAATGAGCAGAATCCATTGGCGGAGTCTGTATGTTCACACTATTACAGTAGGTTCACATGAAAGGATTTGTGGTAGTCTTTCACCATGGCTTTGTTCACTGATTGGCCACAATGGGGCTAAACAGTCTTAGTCTTGCCCCATGGGTTTTGCAGCTGAATGAACCACGGAATCCGCAGGAAGATTCAGCAGTACCCATTGAAAACAATGGGAGGCTAATTCAAGAAGTAATTTGGAGTTGCCTTAAAATCTGCCTTAAAATCAGCTGCAAATTCTGTTGTGTGAATCTAGCCTTTTATCCCTGCCCCCAAAAGATGTGTATATTCAATCCTTTTCTGGAGGGGGCAAGGACAGCTTGACCATTGGTCCTGTCCTCTTTTTTCCTCTAACATTTTGGGGCAGCTGTAGGTTCATAAGGTGAGGTAGGAGCAGGAATATCATCTGAACTGGCCAACAACAACTACTTACATGGGACACATGTTCTTAGCTTTAGCCCAGTCTCATCCATGGCTACATTCACAATTCACAGCTCAAATGTCCTCTCATTCTGGTGTACAGCAATCCGTAAGAGACACAAGCAGCATAGAACATTCTGGGCCACAATTAGGGCAGGTCATTCTGATGTCAGGGTCCAGGAAAATATGTCCAAAGGGAACCCACCAGCACCTGTCAGCTCTCATCTACTATCTATTCGTGGAGATTGGTTTGGAACAAAACACATTTGACCTGATTTTTCCAAAAGTTTTGGGCGTTACCCACACACAAATCATTATTATACACTGGAGGCCAAGGGGATGTGTGGCAACATAATAAACATTGGTACTCACCTCTCCTGGGCTCCATTATGGTCCTCTTCTGGCCTCCTGGGTGACATGACGGGTCCTAGGGGATCGTTAAGGCCCATGATTGGGCCTCAGCCATCACGTGGAGACACCAACATCATACGGCATCATGACATTGGCGCACCCCATGTGACCAACCGCTGATGCCCAATCACAAGCCTCAGTGATCTGCCAGGATTTGTGATATCAGAGAGAAGGCTGGAAGATTACCAAAGAGGACCACCAGGGGAATGCCAGACGCCACAAAGGAGCCCAGGAGAGGTGAGGGAAGGGAAGTATCAATGGGCCTCTGCTTATTATACCCTGGAGTCTGTGGAGATCCCTGCGTACAACAATAAGACTTCCAGTTTAGCCCAAAATGAACCTATATGAATCTGCAAAACAAATTTTGTGAGGTTCGTTTATATTTTCAACAGAAATCTCATGAAATCAGCAAGAATAGCGCCAATTTTTCCCATAGGCTCTCTAGCCTGCAATACCAGACCCAGCCTATGGGCACAAGTGATGCTGTTTCTGGAGAAAGTAGGCATGTATTTCTAATCTGCATGACTGTAGATAGTAGTCACAAGGAGGGCCGGCCACATGACCTACAATATTACAGGATCAGCCCTGAGCAGGAGGTCATGTAACAGGCATTGTATACATTTGTTTGGGGCCAGTAGAGAAGATACAACGTTGCGACTGATGTTGTGCACCGACTGTTTGATGTGTAACATTTTAACATAGTTTTTATGGTTGGATCTTACATCTGAAAGGAATATTTAATTCTGAAATCCAGACCTTTCCCCGGCATCAATTGATCTGACAGGCAGCAGATACTTATACTCTGGAAAATCAATGGCGACAAAGTATTTCTCTCTCATCTTTTGACCTGGGTACAACCCCTGCACTTTTGTTCCATCGATTATGTATCGATTCCTCCTCCACCTCACTTCTCATCTTCTTTATGTTTGTTCTTTAAAATAACTTTTTTCATTGTCTTTGTTTTATTTGCCTGTTTTCCAGATTGTATATTTTAATGCAGGATCAAAAACGCTTCTCAGAAAACCTTAAATCACCTGAGACGGACCCATCTGCTTGTAAAGTGTAGGCCGTCTGGTTACCACAGTCCCCAAATGGGATTATCTCAAAATTATGTAATGGTCAGGCAATATTAGCAATGATGAGTTACCTACTGGATCACCAAAAGTAACAAGACCACTGGATCACCAGGAGTAACATAATCACTGGATCACCAGGAGTAACATAACCACTGGATCACCAGGAGTAACATAACCACTAGATCACCAGGAGTAACATAACCACTGGATCACCAGGAGTAACATAACCACTGGGTCACCAGGAGTAACATAATCACTGGATCACCAGGAGTAACATAACCACTGGATCACCAGGAGTAACATAACCACTAGATCACCAGGAGTAACATAACCACTGGATCACCAGGAGTAACATAACCACTAGATCACCAGGAGTAAAATAACCACTGGATCACCAGGAGTAAAATAACCACTGGATCACCAGGAGTAAAATAACCACTGGATCACCAGGAGTAAAATAACCACTGGATCACCAGCAGTAACATAACCACTAAATCACCAGGAGTAAAATAACGACTGGATCACCAGAAGTAACATGACCACCAGATCACCAGGAGTAAAATAACGACTGGATCACCAGAAGTAACATAACCACTGGATCACCAGGAGTAAAATAACCACCAGATCACCAGGAGTAAAATAACCACTGGATCATCAGAAGTAACATAACCACTGGATCACCAGGAGTAAAATAATGACTGGATCACCAGGAGTAACATAATCACTAAATCACCAGGAGTAAAATAACGACTGGATCACCAGAAGTAACATAACCACTAAATCACCAGGAGTAAAATAACCACTGGATCACCAGGAGTAACATGACCACAGGATTACCAGGAGTAACATGACCACTAGATCACCAGGAGTAAGATAATCACTAGATTATTAGGGGTACCATAACCATTAGATCACCGAAAGTAACATCTGAATCACCAGGTGTAACATAGCCAGTGGATTACCAGGATTAATATAACCACTAGGTTACCAGGCGTGGAGCTAAATCATTGATTGTGACTAGATGTTATATAGTTACTAGAGATGAGCGAATTGAAGCTGACGAAGGGGAATTCGATTCGAATTTCAGCAAATATTCAATTCGCATCGAATCCGGATTTCCTCACACTTCATAGTAACGAATCACATTTTTTCCTAAAATGGCTGCTGCACAAGGGGCAAGGAACTCTGAGAACGTGGGATCACCCACAATGCCATGCGTGCAGCCAATCAGCAGCCAGCCAGCCCTGATTGGCTGCACACATGGCATTGTGGTAAAGGCTAAATACTATACTTGGTAAGGACCTTGTGACGTCAGACAGTCACATGACATGCTCTAATCATGTGACTGGGTCCGTACACATGATGAAAAGTTGTATCCCATGCAGTGGAGGAACATGGAGAGGTGTGAGGTGCAGGGTGTAGTGTGGGGGGAGAGATGTGGGGTGCATGGTGGACTGTGGGGGGAGTTTTGGGGTGCATGGTGAACTTGGGGGTAGTGTGGGGGTGGGGATTTAGAGCTGCGTTACTATAGGGGATGGCAAGCTATGGTCCAGGTTTGGTGGATTTGGCACGCTGTGGCCCTGTGGGGCAGAGCTGTAGGGGATAGCGAACTTGATACCTTTGTGAGATGTGTTACTGTGGGGGATCTAACGAGACACTGAGGCTGGATACTTCGCGCTAGGCCACGTTGCTATGGTAACATGAAAACTATCAGGTAGCGCGGCGTCCTTAGCAGCCACACCATTATACAGCCTCTCTGCAGCCAGGAAATACCTGTTTTTTAATGCGATTTGCCACAAATTAATTTGGATTGAATCAAATTGTTTGGGAAAATTTGGCAAAGCTGCCAAATCGAATTTTTGAAAAATTCGCTCATCTCTAATAGCTACTATGGCTGACCACAAGACTAAGCCAAGTGCCCTTCTGTGCAATATGCGGTATGCAATGGTGTTACCCCAATCCAAAGCTCATGCATGTGCCAACCATGGCTTACTCCGGGCAACCAAACAAGACTGAAGGATAATCCTTTATACCCTTGATCAAATAGGCATTGTATCACCATAGGCACTATTCAGGAATGGAAGAGAATAGAAAATAATACCCCCTATATGAAATCCATCCAATGATACACAGTATGACAATACATGTTGACATAAATGTATATAGAATTGGGCCATCTAGACCATAAATTTTTGGATTCCCATGTTCCAAAACCACAACCAGACGATCACCACTGACTCACTCATTGAGATGGCTTCAACATTACAATGGTAAGGGCAAAGCTGTGGTGTAATAGTGCTGGATTGGTGAGGGGTAGGAAAGGTGAGTTTTTGTAATTTTTTAATATATATATATATATATATATATATATATATATAGCAATGTTAAATGATCAACTAAACTTTGCTACATTTGAGCTCCAATGCAAAATTAGTAACTGGACCCCACCAGTGGCAGAAGGACCTCAGGACCTCCTCAGGCACTAAGCCCACCAGCTACCTCTGCACCCCTAAGTTCATGGCCGCCATTGCTCATTTCTCATTATTAAATTTCTTCTCTCATGCCAAGACCCAAATCCTTTTCTATACTTTGATGTTCCCACTCAGAAGACGGTGACATTTTTCTTCTGTCGACATCAATCCCTCGTCTTTGGAGCAAAGACCCTCTTCTGTAAAATAACCCAACTCTACAAACTCAACATCGATTCATTTGAAGGAACCTTAGGAACTTGTGAAATAAAAAGAGCCTGTATATAAATGGATTGAAATGAGGATTATTAGAGCAATTCATCTCCAGCCTCTCATCCCCGGCCATGCCGCTGACTCTCCTCGCCTCCCCTCTCGTATGCAAAGTGACCCAATTGCAGGTTATAAATGCCAGCTATCCATAGTGCTTGCCAATTGTGCTTTACTGACATGAATGCTCCGAGAAGCCAGGTGTCAGAGCTTATTAGTACTTGATCTAAATGCCCAGTCAGGATTTTAAGCATTTCGATAAGAGTCTTGGATATGCTAATCCGCAACCTCTATTTCTCTCAGCTGCACCCAATCAGCCCTTGTCTAGAGCCTCGCGCCCCTTCATCTCTGCCGCTCAGACTTGTGTGACTCAGCATGTTGTCTTGTCTTCCTTCAGTTTTTATTTCTTTGCTACTTTTTTTTTTTTTCCATTACCGTAGCTTTGTGTGGAAATTTCTTCTGTATATTGTAGATCCAAGCAGGTGGCAAAGACTAATGAGGAGGAAATATAAGGAAAACACAACAAGTCACGAATCCAAAATCTAGAGTCTTGCCTCTGGTTGACCTTATATTCACAAGGCTGCAATACGGATGTACTGTATATTCTGTTAGATTGTATATTATGGTTGTAACACCCTAAACTTCCCATGGTTCTGCTGAACAGATCTTAGCTCAGCATTGGGTTCTACGTGGATTTAGTAGAGCTGTAGGGATTCAGAAGGCGTTGCAACCATATGGGCATGCTTAAATCATACTTGCCATCTCTCCCAGAATGTAGGAGATGGAAGCAGAGATGAGCGAGCCAGTCCATAACAAGCAGGGTCAAATTTGACAAAAATTTTGGGTTTTGCCATCCAGGAATCATTATTTTACTCTAGGGTCTATAATATAATATAATACTCTGGTGCTGAAAAAACAAACCAAAAAAAAACCCTTGATACTCGTTTTTTTCTCACCTCTCCTGGGCTCTTGCACCATCTTCCGGCATCTTTTCTGATGCCATGCACCCCAGGATCACTTCTGAAGAATATGTTTGGGTCTCAGCAGTTATGTTAGGAGAGTCATGATGACCAGATGCCAGAACAGAAGACGGGACGTCATGGTGGAGCCCAGAAGGCATTAGGAAAGGTGAGTATCAGTGTTTTTTTATTGTTTCCACATGTCCCCTGCACCTCTGATTACTATACTCTGAGCTCTGAAGAGACCCCAAAGTATAATAGCACTTTGATCTGAAACAAAACTTGCTCACCCATCAATGTCCTGGCGGCTTCAGAAAATAGGGGTAATGTCACGGACCCCCGGAAGAGTGGGCAAGTCTCATAGGCTCAGCAGAATGCTCCCACACCTGCCAGTCTAGCAGTCATTTTATAGTTCACTTTGGCAATTTATGTGTCACCCATTTCTGAAAAACAAGGCATTACCAGCAAATAAAGCACCTACATCACAAAACTGATGCCCAAAAGAGGGCACGCTGAGGCCAAAAGAGGCATGCCATTTCTATAGGCCTCAAAATTTTTTGCAACCTTGGGCTTGCCACTCTCCTGGATCCTAAGTTTTGACAAGTATGGCTAAAATCCTAGTTTTATGCTTTACTAAACAGGGTATGATATGTACCATAGTAAATGTATTACAATGGACCAAATAGAGGTGCAACTTGAAGCTCTTGGGGCCTAAAGAAAAACATGCACAAGGGTCCCCACCTAATGTCTCCTTACGTGGCATAAAAACAATTGAGCACCCTTAAACCGTAGCCCCTGGGTGCAACAACTACTTGTTGCTGACATACTCTATTGCATTTATAGTCATTTATTTCCTTATACTCTTTTTTTTTGCCTGTCACATAGCCCCAGTCCTGTTGTATTTCTTCTTCTTGTGCTCTCATAACCATTTTCGGACCCCCCCATTCAAAGCCAGCTACAATAAGCAGTTTCTATCTGAAACCACAACTATCCTGTGTGTCCTGCACATTGTACTAGTGTTTGCGTCTCATGTGTGGGGATAGTGAAATAATGCAGTAAAGCATGTACACTGGTTTTTGGCATCATCTCACAGTCCCCACACATATGATGCTATGGACAGTAGCAATAGTAATGCCAGTACAATGTGCCCATCTAGGACACACAGGATAGTTGAGGCATACTATAGCTGGCTATGAATGACTGTCAGGAAAGAGTTAATATTAGAGACAATACTGTGCATTATAAAGAGTATGGAAGTGCTTTTGACTATGAAAGCAAATCAACCCCCCATTTTCTGTAGTCCGTCTCAGTATTTCTGCTGTTACAGATAGATTTTACATGATATCAGGCAATGAAAAGCAAGTTAGAGACACCTAGTGGACAGAGATTTGGAGCAACTGTCCAGTACAAATATGTCATTTGAGGCAAATAAAGTGATTTTCACTATTCATGATAATCACATTGGCTATTATATGAGGGCACGTTAGCTAATATAACATGTCCCTGGGAAGGGCTGGGGGTTGTGGAGGGAGCTCTATACTATGGGGATGAATAGAATGTGTGGCTGGAGTAGATAATGGTGAGATAAATAGGAAATACAGGACAATGGCCGACAATCAAGAAAACCCGTAGCAGGAAATCCAGAGCAAGTGCAGCTGGTTACTCATTGCTTGTGGACTTGCAGCTTTAATTGCTCCTTCATATCATTGAGAGGGATATTTCTGAAGATTTCTACAGCAGGGAGAATGTTACAGACGCCGCCAGAGCTGAAAGAGAATTATTTCAGCAACAGAAGCCGCTCCTGACAAATGACAAGCTATAGTTATGTGCGAAAATAAGATACTGAAAGGGATCTTGATCCCCTTCACTTTATCCGTTCCTCCTACAGATTCTAAAAAAGCCCATCTCAAATGGCTGACGGGAGATGCCTTATGTTGCTTATGTCTGCTGGTTTTTATGGGACGGTGGAGCTGATATGCTTGTATGTCACTCATAAGGATGAGCTGGAGAGACGCGGGAGAGGGATACACAATAAATGGGGGATACATGGAAGAGGGTTTACCTGCTTTGTTATAATAGTAAAGGAGGAAAAAGGAAGAAAAAAGAAGAGAAGAAAAGGATAATGGGGAGGAAGGAAGGAAGTGAAAGAAGGAAGGAAAAGAGAAGGGGAGAAGGAAGTGAAGAGGAGGAAGGGAGGAAGGAATGAAGAGAATGAAGGAAGGACAGAGGGAAAGAAAAGGGGAAGGGGTAAGGAAAGGAGAAAGGAAGGAAGGATGCATGGAAGGAAGGAAGGAAGGAAGGAAGGAAGGAAGGAAGGAAGGAAGGAAGGAAGGAAAAGTGAAGGAGAGAAGGTAGAGGAAAAAAGGAAGGAAAGAAGGGAGGCAGGAAGGTAGGGAGGGAGGAATGGGGTAAAATGATGGAATGATGAATGTAAGAAAGAATGAATGAAGAAAGAAGGAGATGAGTGAATGGAGAAGGACAGAAGAAAATGAGGGAGGGAAGGAAAGAAAATAAATGAATGAGAGAGAGGAAGAAGGAAAAGAAAGGAATGATGGATTTAAATAAGGAAACAAAAGGAATTAGCAAAAAGGGGAAGATAAAGGAAGGAATGAGGGAGGGAAGGAAGGAAAATAAAACAAGAATGAGAAAGGGATTTAGGAAAGGAAAGAAGACCTAAGGAAAGAAATATATCAGGGAGGAAAGGAATGAACGAAGCAAGAAGGAAGGAAGGAGGGAAAAATAGAGGAGGTAAGTAGGTAACTACATGCAGTATATGGCTACAGTGCAGGATACTTATACAGAGCTCACATATACGAGCGCCGGTGCTCAATGCTTTTTGCTCATACTATATATTTAGCTCGGTGACGGTGTTGTTTATGATGAATGTGATGACTCAAGGGATTGGTTTATGTCTCATTAATACATCTGCTAATCTTAGGACATTGACTCTATGTTTACCTGTACTGCTATAAATAAGTTATATAACATATCCAAGAGCTGAGCATGCTAATAGCAGCACTATAAATAACACTGCATATATTGTTACTGGCTGCTGCTCAAAAGGAAGTTGGAGCCTCATGTAATAGGGTAGTTACTCATTAGGGTGGAGGCCTCCAACCTAAAGGTCTTCAGCTGTTGCTTACTCATTAGGGAGGTCACCACCAACCTGAAGATCTTCAGCTGTTGCAAAACTACAACTTCCAACATGCCCTGTCAGCTGTAAAATGTCATGGCATGTTGAGAGTTGTAGTCTTACAATATCTGAGGGATGAACTGTGGCGGTCATTCCTCATTTTCATGATGTGACTGGCACACAAAGTGCTCATGTGACATGACAGGACTGAGAGTCCAGTGGGTCTAAAAGCATTTTGTCAGCTGAGAATACTTGTTCGCTCTTCTGGTACTGAGGTTACCCCTTTTTGCGGGAGCCCCCGATTGTTTTGGGAGAGTTGGAAAGTATGGAATAAGCCCTGATTCCAGAGCTGAGCCCAGCCCTACACCTCACGCTTGCAGAGAACATCTTGGTCTTGTCCAGTCATCACTCACACCCAGAGGTATATCAGTCGACTTCTGAGTCCTAATGCAAAATCTGTAACCGTGTCCAACTCCCCGAGTCATCAACTATGTACTATTTATAACACTGACGGACACTTACCAACATTTACATTGGTAATAAGGGCATTTATGTCTAACGCTTGGACCACCCCTGGGGCTGACTCAAATCTCGAGGGCCCACCACTTTTGGGCTCGGTTTTGTAAGTCCTACCAAGTTCAAGTATGATGACAACCATGGTGGTATCTTCAGGACAAGATTCTTCAGATATTGCAGTCCAGGCAAAAATATAGACACGTAATGCCACCTTCAGGAACACCAAGGAATACCCATAACTCAACCAGAGACCCCACTTTGGGTGGGATTTGTCTAGACCCTATCTAGTCTCTTTCATTTTTTTACCAAAACTGTTGACATAGGTTGGTTTTCAGGGTAACAGGAGATTTTCTCAAGGATAATGTAAGTCAAAATTCAGGAGCCATCCAAATATCTGTGAAAATCTTAGAAGGGATCACCATTTTGGGTAATCTCTACTTATTAAAAGACTTTCTTTGGAGTTAAGACGATAATAAAATGTCCTCGAGCTTTGGGCCCCCAGTGAATAGCTGCAATAATCTATGGGGAACCTGGCAGTAAGTGATCAATTTCCCTGCAGCGCCACCACAGGGGGAAAGAAGCATTACACAGTGTCCAATCACATCAATGGTTTGGAGAAGAAGACAGGACCTCCAGAGCAGGAGACGCTCATTGTCAGCCCTGTTCGCTGTGGCCAAGAGATGAGGATCCAGAACAGAGGAACCCCTTCACTTGGACAGACGCCCCCTTTAACATTAGGTTGACCAAGAGACTTAGAATGATTGATGTGTCCATGTTATATAGTACCCCACCCATTGCCATCTTGAGAGTTCAGGGGATTTTGGTCTTGCCCTGTTTTACCTGTTGATTCACCTTCTGCCCTACAGGGTAGTTTTTTGGAAAGGGTGATGGGCCTTATACGCTAAACCATCATCTCTATAAAATATAGTGCAGAAATTCAGTACGAGAACAATGAATCTGTGATCGACCGTCCGTGCAGCTTTGAAATGTGTCTTTTCACTGTAGCAGCTATAAGCAGGGAGCTTTGAGCAAAAGATCCAGAGTTTTCTCGGACGGCGTTGTCATGGCAACTGGCGTCGATCTGCTTAAAGAATACAAGATGCGAGGCATATGAGAACTACCAAAGAGGATTGTTTTTCATCCAATAATCTCGGGCTGACCACTATCCCTCCCTACATACAGAGAAGTGTGTACACAAGGAACCCCCTGCAAAAGCGGGACAGCGTACTGTATGCGATAAGGTTGTGCCGAATAAACAAGTCGCTCAGGGACATGTTCTTATCATCGCTCCTCTGATCTACTGCATGTGCTGTTAACCCATTCCCAGCCATAGGAGCGCAGTGCAGATTCTCAATAAAGAAAAGAACGCTTACTATATATCACTATTGAACCAAAAGCTCCCAATATCTCAGCTTCCTGGATCTCTGTAAGTATCTAAATATGGATACAATTCTAAGTATCTGCCTACTATTGTGTAGATCCCTCTCTTTGATCCCCAGAAACCTGGACTACGCAAGACCTCTGAGGCAGGGGTATAACTAAAGCTAACAGGGGCCCTGGTACAAAAGCTCAGCTTGGCCCCCTGCACAACCAGTAGCCAGCCCCTGCCATAGATTTTATCAGCATTTACATTTCCCTTTCCTTCTCTATCTAGCCCAGTCCACCATGAAGACTTGTTCACAACATGTCTATGCACACAAGACGCCCATTCCCCTATCAGTGCCCCACACATAGTAATTGTACCCCCTTTTGTGACCCAGCCTCCCCTTCTTGACTATATTCTGCTGACCAGTGGAAGGCTGTGTATCATAAATCTTCTTCCTCTGTCTCACACCAGTGCACCAGAGGGCAGGGACAATAAATTTATGATGCACAGACTGCCGACCTTCAAAGGAAATCAGACAGGAGATCAAAGAAGTTTAACTAGCCTCAGTATGGTGAGGGCAACCTGTGGGGCACCCAGGCTACAAGCACTGCAAACCCTATAGCTATACTTCTGGGCCTGGGGGTGTCTGGACCTCTGCATGCCCTCAAGATGTGCTGCTTTTAGTATATCCTGTAAGTTGCTTGATTTGCCCTCCACGGTTCGGATTTTTTTTTTTTTTTTTCAGCACATCCGACAGATTGGATTAAGATTTGGAGAATTTTTTCATTATTCCTTACACCATTTCTGAATAATTTTTGCTGTGTGTATCCTGACAAAAGAGGCCACTGCCATTAGGGGGCATCACTGCTAGGAAAGGGGGACTCGGTCTAGACTATGTGTAAGGTTTTAGGGCAGAACATTGCCTGGGACATCACACCACCTCCACCACCGTCTTCTTCCCATAGTGCACTCCAATGACATCTTCATCCCAGGTAAGTGATGTCCTTGGGGTTATTAATGGTGACCAAATCCTGAAAATCTATCACCCTCATTGGATACAGTAGTAATACTTTTTTTGTATGACTCTCTCAGTGTTTTAAGCCTGGAGGAGAAATTTCCAGCACAGACAGAAGGACCCAACATGGATCTGACATTTCCTTTCATGACTAAAAGGTCACAACATTCATTTTTAGCTAATCGTGCTGATTCCCCTTTGACATGTGTGACCTGAAGTGTTTCCAGCCGTGTGTGGTGGTGCGTTGTGTCACTGTGACATTTACGTCCCTTCTCTTTAGGATGGTCTTGGTGACAACCAACAAGAGACAATTAACATGACCAAGAAAAATCCCACTTGTGAGCCTGAACCATATAACTCCCTGGAATACAACCCTGTAATGGACCACTAATCATGTGTACAGTACGGAATACAGGATGTACACTAGGGGGCATCCTCTTGTGTAGTGCACCGCTGGAGATGAGTACAGAAGTAGCTAAGCTTGGTCCATCAGAAGACGGTGGTTCTTCACGAGGGATCCATTTTATTCCATGAGGGGCCCATTAAGAAATTTCCTCTTCCATGTATTACACCTAAATTTCATTATCATGTCACAATCTGAATTCTGTTCTGTTCTTATACAGTAAGTCATTTCAACCTAAACCTCATATAAAAAATTAATGCACAATGCATTGTGCCGTATTATAGAGCGTTATAGGAAATTGGAGATGTTGTTACATCTGTGGTTGACAGAATATTTCCTGCACAAGTTCCTAGATGTCTTATCACGGCAGCTCTCTTCATTGAGCATAGCCAAATAAAGAAGCATAAGGTATGTGATAGAGTAGAGGGGGAGAGCTCCTGCTACAGCCAGTTGCCTTACATTACAGACCGAGCTGATCTATGGTTACTAAGAAGTAGGAGCGAGGTGGCTGATCTCCTTGGACACATGTAAAAACTATTGGCCTTACAGTCAAAGGCGGATCTGACCTGAGGTTAGTAAAAAGTAGCAGTGGAATGGCCAATCTCCCTGTAAATATGTAAAAAAAAAAAAAAAAACTTTATAGATTTCTCATAATGGGAAATTGGAGATGTTGTTACTGCTGTGTTCTTGATGTTATATTGTGTGTGACCGTGCTCTTAGGTGGTCATAACTGTCATAGTCTTCAGCCCAGGATAACAAACAAAGCTCTCTGGAGTCCTTTAGCATAGACAAAGGACGTAGCATAGATTATTTGATAGAGTAGTGGGAGAGGGCTGCTGCTACAGCCAGTTGCTTTACAGTCAAAGGCTGATCTGATTAAAGTCTAGTAAGAAGAGTAGAGTGGCTGATGTGACTGATCTCCTTAGACATGTGAACCCAAAGTTCTATGTATATTTTTCGAAGTGGGATATTATGTTATTACTGAATACTGCACTGGTAGACAGAATATTTCCTACGCAGGCTCCTGGGTGTCTGCTACATAGTCCTGGCCTACTCAAATTTTAGTTCTGGCTCAGAAGGACAAAACTCTTTAGTATGCCTAGGGTGAAGCTTAGAGTTTCTTAATGTAACATAGTAGAGGGGGAGAGCTTCTGCCACAGCCACTTGCCTTACAGGATTCTTTGTATTTTTCTCCTAAGGGAACATTGGAGATATTCTAAGTGAATTTTGCAGTGGTTAAGTGAATATTTCCTATGCATGCTCCAGGATGTCTCGTGGAATCGCTGTTGATACCTAGTCATGGCCTCCTCAGGCTTCAACTTTAGCTAAAAAGGGCACCTATCTAAAACACTTAGAGTTCTTGGTTTCTTATCACAGAAAGAATAGTGGGGGAGAGCTTCTGCTACTGTTAGTTGCCATACAGATCTGATCGTAGGTTAGTGAGAAAAAGGAAGATATAATCTTCTTGGACTTGTATAAAAAAAAAATCTTTATTTATTTCGCCATTTTTAAGTGACATATTGGATATAATTAGCCAAATTGATGATTTTCATTTCTATTATATATATATATATATATATATATATATATATATATATATACTGTATATAGCATTCTCGTCATTCTGTCACAAGACAATTAGCTTTTTTTTAGTAAAAATTTTGATGCTGCTATTCTCCTAGCCTTCTGCTTCAAAAATGGAAATGTTCTGTATTGGAGGAGCAGAATATGGAAATATTACACTCATCGAGATCTTAATTAGCAATTTTTTTCTGATTTGGAGCCTCGGTTAGTTAAGATGCCTGTCATTGGTGTCCTGCCAGTTGTCTGTGCTCATCGACTCCTCTCGAAAAAAATTAGAGAAATAGATTCATTAAGAGCATGAAACACAATTTCACACCTTGGAATTGTCCTTGTTAGTGACACCATAGGATGGACAGATCGTGCCAGGAGAACGATGGGCAGAAGAGGCATTTAACTCTCCGATAGCCAGGCCCATGCTGTTATGATGGAACAAGGCAATCTGGACATTTGGCAACACGGCACAACATTGGGGCACGGGCCTGAATATAAATGGTGTATAATGGCGGTGACGTTCGGAAGGTTAATGCTGCTTTGTCACAAATCTTCCCTGATAATTTTGGATTTATGGTTACAAAATAAAAATGGGAAACTATGAATGGTTAATTGATGGAATAGA
Organism: Leptodactylus fallax; assembly: GCA_947044405.1. Lineage (NCBI taxonomy): Eukaryota > Metazoa > Chordata > Amphibia > Anura > Leptodactylidae > Leptodactylus > Leptodactylus fallax. The sequence continues at coordinate 298,111 of CAMRHE010000765.1, forward strand.
TAAGTAATATTCTGTATATGCCTGGAAGAAATAACGAAAAAAGTTTAAAGTTACTGTTACTCAGGAAAGGAGACAGAAAGGAGTCCGCCATGCAAATCCTTAAAGTGTTTCTCCAGTTCCAAAGAAGTTTTCATAAATGAATTGTGCATTAAATATAAGAAACTTTGTAACAGATCTTATTAAGGATTTCTGTTTCCTTCACCACTTACTAAGTTCTTCTCCTGCTCCTTATCGTCAGTCTGACTGCCTTGTTTACATTATATGCGTCTCTGTCTCCGTATTCAGCCTCACATACACAACTCTATGGAGCAAGGAGGGGCTGAGAAGAATTCATTCTGTGTATTATCAGCTTCTTATCTACAACCTAGCAGTGTTTAAAAAAAGCAAGGAACTTGCAATTATTTAACTGTCTTTTTTAATCCCACACTCTCTTCATAGACTTATATGGAGAAAGTAACTGCCTGAAAAGGAGAAGAAACAGATTTTACTTGGAGTACAGGATAATGACAGGCTGACACTTGGAGTGCGGGATAATGATACTGACACTTGGGGTACAGGATAATGACAGGCTGATACTTGGGGTACAGGATAATGACAGGCTGATACTTGAGGAACAGGATAATGACATGCTGACACTGGGGGTACAGGATAATGACAGGCTTACACTTGGGGTACAGGACAATGACAGGCTGACACTTGGGGTACAGGATAATGACAGGCTGACACTTGGGGTACGAGATTAATGACAGGCGGACACTTGGGGTACAGGATAATGACAGGCTGATAATTGGGGTACAGGATAATGACAGGCTGACACGGGGTACAGGATAATGACAGGCTGACACTTGGGGTACGAGATTAATGACAGGCGGACACTTGGGGTACAGGATAATGACAGGCTGACACTTGAGGAAAAGGATAATGACAGGCTGACACTTGGGGTACAGGATAATGACAGACTGACACTTGGGGTACGAGATTAATGACAGGTGGACACTTGGGGTACAGGATAATGACAGACTGATAATTGGGGTACATGATAATGACAGGCTGACACTTGAGGAACAGGATAATGACATGCTGACACTGGGGGTACATGATAATGACAGGCTTACACTTGGGGTACAGGACAATGACAGGCTGACACTTGGGGTACAAGATAATGACAGGCTGACACTTGGGGTACAAGATTAATGACAGGCGGACACTTGGGGTACAGGATAATGACAGGCTGATAATTGGGGTACAGGATAATGACAGGCTGACACTTGGGGTACGAGATTAATGACAGTCGGACACTTGGGGTACAGGATAATGACAGGCTGACACTTGAGGAAAAGGATAATGACAGGCTGACACTTGGGGTACAGGATAATGACAGGCTGATTCTTGGGGTACATTATAATGACACACTAACACTTGGGGTACAGGATAATGACAGGCTGACACTTGGGGTACAGGACAATGACAGGCTGACACTCGGGGTATAGGATAATGACAGGCTGATTCTTGGGGTACATTATAATGACACACTAACACTTGGGGTACAGGATAATGACAGGCTGACACTTGGGGTACAGGATAATGACAAGCTGACACTGGGGGTACAGGATAATGACAGGCTGACACTCGGGGTACAGGATAATGACAGGCTGACACTTGGGGTACAGGATAATGACAGGCTGACACTTGGGGTACAGAATAATGACAAGCTGACACTTGGGGTACAGGATAATGACAGGCTGACACTGGGGGTACAGGATAATGACAGGCTGACTCTTGGGGTACAGGATAATGACAGGCTGACACTCGGGGTACAGGATAATGACAGGCTGACACTTGGGGTACAGGATAATGACAGGCTGACACTTGGGGTACAGGATAATGACACGCTGACACTTGGGGTACAGGATAATGACACGCTGACACTTGGGGTACAGGATAATGACAGGCTGACACTCGGGGTACAGGATAATGACAGGCTGACACTCGGGGTACAGGATAATGACAGGCTGACACTCGGGGTACAGGATAATGACAGGCTGCCACTTGGGGTACAGGATAATGACAGGCTGACACTTGGAGGATAGGACAATGATGCGCTGACACTTGGGGTACAGGATAATGACAGGCTGACACTTGGGGTACAGGATAATGATAGGCTGACACTTGGTGTACATGATAATGACACAATGACACTCAGGGTACAGGATAATGACAGGCTGACACTCGGGGTACAGGATAATGACAGGCTGACACTTGGAGGATAGGACAATGATGCGCTGACACTTGGAGTAACTTGTTCCCCACTGATGGGTATCTTTATCCTGCCACCCCCATATACAGGCGGCTCCTCCTGTATGTTCTCCTTGGACGCTCTGGTAATGATTTCTTGTGTAGTTTCTGTCTCTTGTTGTTTCCCATAGACTCGGTTTGTGATTCTTCTTGGGCATTCTGCCAGCCTCGCCGCCCCAGGTGGGCTCATATTCCTTAAAAGTTCTCGGAGGAGCAGATGTTTGACTCCTCACAACAAAACCCCATCAAATAGACCTGAGAAATCCCTGTTGACAGAGCATGGAGGAGTGTGAACATTCTGGAGCATTTGCATGTCTTCCGTGCTAATCAGCGCCGAGGTGGTCGGTGCTTGGGGCGAGATAACAATGGTTTTGTTGCGCTCAGCAGGAGAGGTGCTCAAAGCCAAGTGCACAGTTTTGTTCTTGTCTGCGGCCATCTTGATATTGTGTAGTTATCTGTGTGTTTACAAGGTAATTAGTCAGGCGGATGCTTAGAACGGTGCACAGCGGAGACGAGGATGTCAGAGCTTGTTTTTTGTTTTTATAAACAATTCCCTCTTGAAATTTATTGTGCAAATATTTAATGTGAGGAATGATATGTCACCTGGAGAAGGCGCGGGATGGTGGGAAAACTCCGGATATATGATTACTCTGTAGAATTGTAGAGAAAATTACGATGAAATGTTATATCTAAGCCTACTGTGTGATACTGATCAATGAGATGGTGTAAGTCATGTGTGATAATGTATAATGAGCCTTTGTCATATGTCATAATGCCCGAGAAACTGTGAGCGCAGCTCTGGAGTATAATAAAGGATGTAACTCAGGATCAGTACAGGATAAGTAATGTAATGTATGTACACAGTGACTGCACCAGCAGAATAGTGAGTGCAGCTCTGGAGTATAATACAAGATGTAACTCCGGATCAGTACAGGATAAGTAATGTAATGTATGTACACAGTGACTGTACCAGCAGAATAGTGAGCGCAGCTCTGGAGTATAATACAGGATGTAACTCAGGATCACTACAGGATAAGTAATGTAATGTATGTACACAGTGACTGTACCAGCAGAATAGTGAGCGCAGCTCTGGGGTATAATACAGGATGTAACTCAGGATCAGTACAGGATAAGTAATGTAATGTATGTACACAGTGACTGTACCAGCAGAATAGTGAGTGCAGCTCTGGAGTATAATACAGGATGTAACTCAGGATCAGTACAGGATAAGTAATGTAATGTTTGTACACAGTGACTGCACCAGCAGAATAGTGAGTGCTGCTCTGGAGTATAATACAGGATGTAACTCAGGATCAGTACAGGATAAGTAATGTAATGTATGTACACAGTGACTGCACCAGCAGAATTGTGAGTGCAGCTCTGGAGTATAATACAAGATGTAACTCCGGATCAGTACAGGATAAGTAATGTAATGTATGTACACAGTGACTGTACCAGCAGAATAGTGAGCGCAGCTCTGGAGTATAATACAGGATGTAACTCAGGATCAGTACAGGATAAGTAATGTAATGTATGTACACAGTGACTGCACCAGCAGAATAGTGAGTGCAGCTCTGGAGTATAATACAAGATGTAACTCCGGATCAGTACAGGATAAGTAATGTAATGTATGTACACAGTGACTGCACCAGCAGAATAGTGAGCGCAGCTCTGGAGTATAATACAGGATGTAACTCCGGATCAGTACAGGATAAGTAATGTAATGTATGTACACAGTGACTGTACCAGCAGAATAGTGAGCGCAGCTCTGGAGTATAATACAGGATATAACTCAGGATCAGTACAGGATAAGTAATGTAATGTATGTACACAGTGACTGCACCAGCAGAATAGTGAGTGCAGCTCTGGAGTATAATACAAGATGTAACTCCGGATCAGTACAGGATAAGTAATGTAATGTATGTACACAGTGACTGCACCAGCAGAATAGTGAGCGCAGCTCTGGAGTATAATACAGGATGTAACTCAGGATCAGTACAGGATAAGTAATGTAATGTATGTACACAGTGACTGCACCAGCAGAATAGTGAGCACAGCTCTGGAGTATAATACAGGATGTAACTCAGGATCAGTACAGGATAAGTAATGTAATGTATGTACACAGTAACTGCACCAGCAGAATAGTGAGTGCAGCTCTGGAGTATAATACAGGATGTAACTCAGGATGAATATAATATTGTATGTAATATAATTTTTTATTGTGCATTCTACGTAGATTCTACATATTTCTATATGTCATAAAATAGCAAACACAAAAAACCATTTATTTCTAGAAATTATATTCATGGACATTACACATTTGTGCTGCTCAGCAGTTGTGACATCTATGATTTCCTAACATATTGCCATCATATTCTCTACTTTGCTCAGTGAGGCGTAAGGTGCAGAGTGCCTCATGTCAGGATAACCTAATTTACTTAGATTAGAGTCATAATTCGCTGCGCCCCATGATAAGACGGCCTCTGCTACATGTAGGTGACATGTGTGCTTGAAGGAAAACACAAAGCATGTAACAACCGTCTTGTAGAAAGTGAAATCGTCTGTGTGGGAGGTGGAGGAGAGATTACGGCTGTCACTGTGACAAAACGAATGTCACTTTTACCTGACTGTAATAAGCGGGATGGATCCCCCTTCCCGTCTGCCTCTCAAGCCTTCAGTAGGTGAATTGAAGGGGTGTTTATAGCGAGACAGGCCAGAGAGGATGAACGGTGACAGCGGCGCAGTCAGGAAAAAATGACGACATTTCCCTAAACACGGTGTGTAAATGGTAATTATCCGCAGGGTATGACAGCTGGCACTTAGCGCCCTGGAGAAGGCAGAGGAGAGAGCAGGATTTCATCTCCTTGTCTTAATTTTCATCTCGTACAGATAGAAAAAAAGGGGGGAAAAATAAATACGAAGATTGCAGGTTATAAAGAGTGTGGGTCACCGCCGCTGCGGCGAAGCGATAAAAACAGAGCAGCCCTGTGTCTATTGTACATCTAAACTATTATATTATCTGCACAGTTTATGATTCCAGACCATTGTGTACCGAGCAATTTACAGGGGAAGGCAATAAAAGCTTAATGAATCCCTGCGCACGCACTTGGCTCAAGGCTCTGCGGCTCCTGAACCGGCGCGATCAATCCGTACATTTACAGCAGAGGAAAAATGACTGCGGGCGCTGGAGGGACACAACTAATGGGATGCAACTGGTGAGAGCAGCAGGCGGGATGTGGAGGGTGGGGTGGGAGCTCCTGGACCCCTACCTCATAACATAGATCCCCCGGGAACCCCCCCCGCGTAAAGTAGATCCCTGGATCCCATCTCATAGCACATGGCCCCTTGGACCTCCACCTCATAACATAGACTCCCCTGGATCCCTACTTCATAATACAGATCCCCCTGGACCTCCTGTCTTAACACATATACCCCTGGACCCCCCTCTCATAACATAGATACCCTTAGACCCCCCCATAACATAGATCCCCATGGACCCCACTCGTAAACTAGATCCCCTGGAACCCATCTTATAACACATAATCCCTTGGACCTGCACTTCATAACACAAATCCTCCTGGACCCCACCTCATAACATAGCTACCCCTGGACCCCACTCATAAAGTCGATCCCCTGGACTCCATCTCATAACACATAGCCCCTTAGACCCGCACTTCTTAACATAGATCCCATGGCCCCTATGTCTTAACACAGTTCCTCCTGGACCCTATCTCATAACTCATAGTCCCTTAGACTCTCAACTTATAACAAGGACCCCATAGATCTTCTTCTTATAAAACAGACCCCCCCTGGACCTGCCCCTCATAATGCAGACACCCATTAGACCCCCATTTTACAACACAGACCCCCTGGCCCCCACATGATAACAAGAACCCCATGGATCTCACCTCATAAAATTAACCACCCTTGATCGAACCTCATAACACAGACCACCTTGAACTTCTTAACATAGGTTTGACTGGACCCCCATTTCATAATAAGATCCCTCCTGGACCCTAATCTGTTAGCAAAGACTACAGTATTACTCCCTTGTCCTCAGCCTGTAACATCCACTTATATAGGGTTCTTTTAACATTGAGCATCCTGAACTTCCTGGCGTATGAACATAATTCATGAACAGAATTAAATACTGACTCCAAGGCAGAAACTTAGAAAAGAAGAAGCAGAAGAGAAGTTGTGGATGGGAAACTATCATCCAGCATAGCTAGACCTTCCTGCCCCACCTGCATCCCTCCTAGCCCCCCATGAAGGTAGTACTGCACTGGCAACCTCCTTGGTGCCCAAAAGTCAGATCCCACCCTCCACCCAGTTAGGTAACACTTCCTATACGGTTTGCAAAAAAAGCTGCATTTTTAATTGCAGATTTTGCTTTTTTTTTTTTGTTTGTTTGTTTCTTTCTTTTTGTAGCCAAACCAGGAGTGGATTTAGGGAGAAGTAAAAGCTCTTTCTTTATATTCCCTTTGCTTTTGAATCCACTCTTAGCTTTGTCTCAAGAAACATCAATAAAATCAGCAACAAAAACCACAGCTTTTCTGCAATGTGTGGCCTTAGTGGTTTTATGAGGCAGGTACATGATTTGAAATAAAAATGGCCTAAAACAGCACCAGCACCCTTGTTCAAGAACTCGTCTCTTCGCCTTTTCCTTCTATCACTTCTCTTCCGCTGGATGACTATGGAGCAGATCTAAAAGCAGAGATGGAATTAAGATTGGTGAATGCCAATGAGCAAACATTTAGTGAGTCCCCAATCCCACCTTTGAGTCCTAGTCCATACCTAACCCCTCAGTAATATAACTACTAAAGGCTAGATCACAGACTTTTATTCCAAGTTCTTTAAGGTAGGAATAGGAGATCACTGGGAGCAATAGCATTTTTGATGTGTATGTCCATAATAATGAGGTTGGGAATTTCTGGGTAGACTAAAGCCTTGCAATACACACTGCATATCCTGAGTTATAATCCAACTAGAGACAACATCTGCAAGAGGTTTCATGTTCTCTGTGCTTTCTATAGTCCTAGCATTCCCCTTGAGATGTCTGGTAAGTGAGAATGTCCTCCTACCTTTCCTTTCCGACCTCCACCTATCGAGAACTAGGTCAAGATCCCTTGATCTCAGTTTGATAATGATGGTTCCAGAGGTGGGATCCTCACCAATATATGGCTGGATCCCTCATCTCATTTTCCCTATAGGTGATGGTCCCCAACAATCCAAGTTTTACTCCTACAATGGGAAAAGTCTTTGACAGGATTTAGCCCGTCTACCACCGCTTGATGGCAAGTGAATGGCTGAAGGTATAAATCTGTTGTCATGAAGTCCAAAACGCGTGGAGTAAAGCCCCCAATATGACTTATTGTTATATATTAGGTTTCTCGCCTCTTCTCTTTATTCCTAACTGTGAAAAATGACTTTATAAAAACACATAAGTGATTTATGATCTTCCCATTGACTTACGAAGCTTTTTCTCTCACACTTTTTTTTTCAAGAAATAGCCAATCCATCTATTTTAATGCAATAACAATAGCTTACACGAATAATTTACTGCGGCTATTCCGCGATGCATAATTACTCGATAAAACATATGTAGAGAAGCATTTACACTGTCTGGAGTCTAATTCATTGGGCGCTGCACTTACTTCTACGAAGGACGGAGAGGTCAGAGGTCCACATGGAACAAGCTAATTGTATTTGTTTTTTGGCTCATAGTTGGTCGTGAATAATCTGCATTTATAAATTATACCTCGAAATTGGAATATGACTCATTCCTGAAATGTCTTCATACTAAATCCCAAAAATTAAGAATTATTAAGATCTTGGAGAAGAAGTGTTCATCGTCACAGGATAAAAGTAACTACAACTGGTCAACCATCGGACGATAGTCTTATTAACTGGCCCAATCCAACCATTGAAGAAGACTTGGGTTCTCATTGGGTTACACTGTTACGAGTCTCATACCATATTATGGATTTTTAAGTTGCAACTTTTTTGATGTACACTAAATTAGATGCAGAGTCTCAGAGATCCCTGAATCCTCCACAAGGAGACATGGACTTTATTTTATTACTATTGCAGGAGAATCCCCAGATCATGACACAGACTTGGGGTGGTAATTCTGCAGATGCAGTGATCAAGTACATAGTCAAGCTTGATCCCCAGAACAGCACACAGGGTGCAACAAAACAATGGACAATACAGGATGATGGTCAAGATAAGCAAGAAGTCAGAACCAAGAGTCAGAACATAAGTTTTAAGTAGAACATCTGAAGGACACAAAACAAATATGGACACAGTCAACTTAAGACGAGGATAACTAGACAAAAATTCATAGAAGCAACACTGCAAGCAGAGCCAGGAAGGCTGTTCTTTGATAACAAGGTGACGTCCAGCAGTTGACATCGGTTTCAAATAGTCATCAAATTGTGCCAGGCACCCTGTAAACTCGGAGATGGCAAAGGAAAGGAAGAGAGCTGAATTTAAATTTTCTATAAGAATGAAGAGTAATATAAATAACAGTTGAGGCAACGCTACAAAAATCTATGATAACTAAAGAAATGGACTTTAAAAAGTAGAGAGAGAACCATGGTCCAAAAAGGTCTTTAGGCCTCTCAAACACAACCAAGTGTACAGGCCGATGAGGTTCAGAATTTAATGGAAGGCATTCAGATGACATCCGAGTGCCTTTCATGTTACATCAATTTCAATGGGGGGTACTGTTCCAAGCCGTTTTCACAGAGCTGGATAGGACATGCTTCAGAATGGAGCATCAGAACCCCCTCAGCATGCACACTAGGTCTTTGGAGGCCTTAAACTCTAGATAGCTGATGGTCAAATGTTTGGTGGACAAAAATGCTGGCTGAGTTTGTTAACCAAGCCAATTCTAAATGGGAAGAAGGGACTAAGCTGTTGTCAGACATCCCTGGCAGTTTATTTCCTCTGATATAAAAAGGGATATACTAAATAAAAAAAAAAAAAAACATATTTCTTCCTGTGAATAATTGCCCCCAGGGGCAAGCTGGGCCATGTTCATATAAATTAGATGGCCAACTGTTCCCACCAAGTTCAGACAAAATCAGTATATATATATATATATATATATATATATATATATATATATATATATATACACACACCTTGGAAAATGGAATAAGAAACGTTGTCAACAACACAAGATATAAATCAACAAAATTGGCCATCTATTTCATGATTTTGGCTGACAATTGAAAAATAATTGGGTTATTGATAGAGAGGAACTTCCTCTAGATAATTGCCCTCAAGAGCAAGTTGGGTCATGCTCATATAAATTAGATGGTCAATTGTTCCCACCAAGATCAGACAAAACCAGTCTAATATAGATACACCTTGGAAAATGGAATGGTGGGGTTGGAAATCGAATAAGAAATGTTCTCCACAGCACAAGATATAGATCTACTACATTGGTCATCTATTTTGTGATTTTGGATGTTTAGATGCTTATAAGATGTAAAGATCTGAAAGGATAAAGTTCATGCACCTCTAAAAAAAAATTTAAGGTGGTACAATCCAAAATTTTGACAAGAGTAGAGTTGGAGATTCTCTAATCACCCACCAATGGAATCCAATTAAGTAATGCACAAATATATCAAATCAATTGACCCAAGGTGTGTAGGACATAGTATACTGTATATCTACTCATTGGTGGCAAGATATCGACCTACTAATGGGTAAAATATCATTGGGAACAAAATCCATAGATCATCCAGATCAAATACCTAGTCTTTACAATGAAATAGTATAGCAATAAACAAGTAAGTTTGCAGTGATTTTTTATGAAGTTTAACGCATCAGCCTCGACATTGACATAGACAGTGCAGGATTTAATAGGCTAAATTCCACTGATCGATGTTTTCTTCTTAAACTACAGACGTGGCATATGTATTATTAATTAGACTTCAAATAAATGGGAACATTGTGATCTGAAGCTTGAAATAGATTTCACTGGATTTATTTAAATTTTTACATTATTTGAGACACTCATCCATGTAACGCCTAACAGGAACGTGTTAACCCCTTACAAGGAAAAATCAATGTAGATTTACTAAATTGTAAGAATTGGAAATAGGTTTTTGTGGGTTTAAGGAAGAATTATTTGTAAACCCAAAAAGTCTATAAGTAAAGTTTATATTGAAAGTCTAAGAATACCTTATGTAAAAGGAAACTGCAGAAAAAATTCAAGGACATTGAAAACGGTAAAAAGATTTTAAAATGTCGATTTTAGGAAAAATGAATAATATATTTTGGGGACAAATACCAACTTATTTTATTTTGGTTTGAGAAGAACTTTCTCCATATATACAAGAATAGAACTTCTATAATATTGGCCATATAAAAAAAAACTCCTATAATACTGCCTCCTATGTACAAGAATATAACTACTATAATACTGCCCCTATGTACAAAAATATAACTACTATAATACTGCCCCCTATGTGCAAAAATATAAATACTATAATACCTCCCCTTTTTAAAAAAAAAATAACTACTATAATACTGCCTCCTATGTGCAAGAATATAACTACTATAATACTGCTGCTATGTACAAGAATATAACTACTATAATACTGCTGCTAAGTACAAGAATATAACTACTATAATACTACTCCTATGTACAAGAATATAACTACTATATTACTACTCCTATGTACAAGAATATAACTACTAAAACACCTCCTATGTACAAGAATATAACTACTATAATACTGCTCCTATGTACAAGAATATAACTACTATAATATTATCTCCTATGTACAAGAATATAACTACTATAATACTGCTCCTATGTAGAAGAATATAACTACTATAACACTGCTCCTATGTACAAGAATATAACTACTATAATACTGCTCCTATGTACAAGAATATAACTACTATAATATTGCTCCTATGTACAAGAATATAACAACTATAATACTACTCCTATGTACAAGAATATAACTACTATAATACTGCCCCTATGTACAAGAATATAACTACTATAATACTGCCTCCTATGTACAAGAATATAACTACTATAATAATTCCTCCTATGTACGAGAATATAACTACTATAATACTGCTCCTATGTACAAGAATATAACTACTATAATACTGCTCCTATGTACAAGAATATAACTACTATAATACTGCTCCTATGTACAAGAATATAACTACTATAATACTGCTCCTATGTACAAGAATATAACTACTATAATACTGCTCCTATGTACAAGAATATAACTACTATAATACTACTCCTATGTACAAGAATATAACTACTGTAATACTGCCCCTATGTACAAGAATATAACTACTATAATACTGCCTCCTATGTACAAGAATATAACTACTATAATAATTCCTCCTATGTACGAGAATATAACTACTATAATACGTCTCCTATGTACAAGAATATAACTACTATAATACTGCTCCTATGTACGAGAATATAACTACTATAATACTGCCCCTATGTACAAGAATATAACTACTATAATACTGCCTCCTATGTACAAGAATATAACTACTATAATACTGCCCCTATGTACAAGAATATAACTACTATAATACTACTCCTATGTACAAGAATATAACTACTATAATACTGCCCCTATGTACAAGAATATAACTACTATAATACTGCCTCCTATGTACAAGAATATAACTACTATAATACTACCTCCTATGTACAAGAATATAACTACTATAATGCTGCTCCTATGTACAAGAATATAACTACTATAATACTACCTCCTATGTACAAGAATATAACTACTATAATACTACCTCCTATGTACAAGAATATAACTACTATAATACTGCTGCTATGTACAAGAATATAACTACTATAATACTACTCCTATGTACAAGAATATAACTACTATAATACTGCCTCCTATGTACAAGAATATAACTACTATAATACTGCTCCTATGTACAAGAATATAACTACTATAATACTGCCTCCTATGTACAAGAATATAACTACTATAATACTACTCCTATGTACAAGAATATAACTACTATAATACTACTCCTATGTACAAGGATATAACTACTATAATACTGCTCCTATGTACAAGAATATAACTACTATAATACTACCTCCTATGTACAAGAATATAACTACTATAATACTGCTCCTATGTACAAGAATATAACTACTATAATACTGCCTCCTATGTACAAGAATATAACTACTATAATACTGCTCCTATGTACAAGAATATAACTACTATAATACTGCCTCCTATGTACAAGAATATAACTACTATAATACTTCCTCCTATGTACAAGAATATAACTACTATAATACTGCTCCTATGTACAAGAATATAACTACTATAATACTGCTCCTATGTACAAGAATATAACTACTATAATACTACCTCCTATGTACAAGAATATAACTACTATAATACTGCTCCTATGTACAAGAATATAACTACTATAATAACTCCTCCTATGTACAAGAATATAACTACTATAATACTGCTCCTATGTACAAGAATATAACTACTATAATACTGCTCCTATGTACAAGAATATAACTACTATAATACTGCCCCTATGTACAAGAATATAACTACTATAATACTGCCTCCTATGTACAAGAATATAACTACTATAATACTGCCCCTATGTACAAGAATATAACTACTATAATACTACTCCTATGTACAAGAATATAACTACTATAATACTGCCCCTATGTACAAGAATATAACTACTATAATACTGCCTCCTATGTACAAGAATATAACTACTATAATACTACCTCCTATGTACAAGAATATAACTACTATAATACTACCTCCTATGTACAAGAATATAACTACTATAATACTGCTCCTATGTACAAGAATATAACTACTATAATACTACCTCCTATGTACAAGAATATAACTACTATAATACTACCTCCTATGTACAAGAATATAACTACTATAATACTGCTCCTATGTACAAGAATATAACTACTATAATACTACTCCTATGTACAAGAATATAACTACTATAATACTGCCTCCTATGTACAAGAATATAACTACTATAATACTGCTCCTATGTACAAGAATATAACTACTATAATACTGCCTCCTATGTACAAGAATATAACTACTATAATACTACTCCTATGTACAAGAATATAACTACTATAATACTGCTCCTATGTACAAGAATATAACTACTATAATACTGCTCCTATGTACAAGAATATAACTACTATAATACTGCCTCCTATGTACAAGAATATAACTACTATAATACTGCTCCTATGTACAAGAATATAACTACTATAATACTGCCTCCTATGTACAAGAATATAACTACTATAATACTGCTCCTATGTACAAGAATATAACTACTATAATACTGCCTCCTATGTACAAGAATATAACTACTATAATACTGCTCCTATGTACAAGAATATAACTACTATAATACTGCTCCTATGTACAAGAATATAACTACTATAATACTGCTCCTATGTACAAGAATATAACTACTATAATACTACCTCCTATGTACAAGAATATAACTACTATAATAACTCCTCCTATGTACAAGAATATAACTACTATAATACTGCTCCTATGTACAAGAATATAACTACTATAATACTGCTCCTATGTACAAGAATATAACTACTATAATACTGCTCCTATGTACAAGAATATAACTACTATAATACTGCTCCTATGTACAAGAATATAACTACTATAATACTGCTCCTATGTACAAGAATATAACTACTATAATACTGCTCCTATGTACAAGAATATAACTACTATAATACTGCTCCTATGTACAAGAATATAACTACTATAATACTGCCCCTATGTACAAGAATATAACTACTATAATACTGCCTCCTATGTACAAGAATATAACTACTATAATAATTCCTCCTATGTACAAGAATATAACTACTATAATACTGCTCCTATGTACAAGAATATAACTACTATAATACTGCTCCTATGTACAAGAATATAACTACTATAATACTGCTCCTATGTACAAGAATATAACTACTATAATACTGCCTCCTATGTACAAGAATATAACTACTATAATACTGCTCCTATGTACAAGAATATAACTACTATAATACTGCTCCTATGTACAAGAATATAACTACTATAATACTACCTCCTATGTACAAGAATATAACTACTATAATACTACTCCTATGTACAAGAATATAACTACTATAATACTGCTCCTATGTACAAGAATATAACTACTATAATACTGCTCCTATGTACAAGAATATAACTACTATAATACTACCTCCTATGTACAAGAATATAACTACTATAATACTGCTCCTATGTACAAGAATATAACTACTATAATACTACTCCTATGTACAAGAATATAACTACTATAATACTGCTCCTATGTACAAGAATATAACTACTATAATACTGCTCCTATGTACAAGAATATAACTACTATAATACTGCTCCTATGTACAAGAATATAACTACTATAATACTACCTCCTATGTACAAGAATATAACTACTATAATACTGCTCCTATGTACAAGAATATAACTACTATATTACTGCTCCTATGTACAAGAATATAACTACTATAATACTGCTCCTATGTACAAGAATATAACTACTATAATACTGCTCCTATGTACAAGAATATAACTACTATAATACTGCTCCTATGTACAAGAATATAACTACTATAATACTACCTCCTATGTACAAGAATATAACTACTATAATACTGCTCCTATGTACAAGAATATAACTACTATAATACTAGCTCCTATGTACAAGAATATAACTACTATAATACTGCTCCTATGTACAAGAATATAACTACTATAATACTGCTCCTATGTACAAGAATATAACTACTATAATACTACTCCTATGTACAAGAATATAACTACTATAATACTACTCCTATGTACAAGAATATAACTACTATAATACTCCTCCTATGTACAAGAATATAACTACTATAATACTGCTCCTATGTACAAGAATATAACTACTATAATACTACCTCCTATGTACAAGAATATAACTACTATAATACTGCTCCTATGTACAAGAATATAACTACTATAATACTGCTCCTATGTACAAGAATATAACTACTATAATACTGCTCCTATGTACAAGAATATAACTACTATAATACTACTCCTATGTACAAGAATATAACTACTATAATACTGCCCCTATGTACAAGAATATAACTACTATAATACTACTCCTATGTACAAGAATATAACTACTATAATACTGCCCCTATGTACAAGAATATAACTACTATAATACTGCCTCCTATGTACAAGAATATAACTACTATAATACTGCTCCTATGTAGAAGAATATAACTACTATAATACTGCTCCTATGTACAAGAATATAACTACTATAATACTGCCTCCTATGTGCAAGAATATAACTACTATAATACTGCTGCTATGTACAAGAATATAACTACTATAATACTGCTCCTATGTACAAGAATATAACTACTATAATACTACCTCCTATGTACAAGAATATAACTACTATAATACTACTCCTATGTACAAGAATATAACTACTATATTACTACTCCTATGTACAAGAATATAACTACTATAATACTGCTCCTATGTACAAGAATATAACTACTATAATACTGCTCCTATGTACAAGAATATAACTACTATAATACTGCTCCTATGTACAAGAATATAACTACTATAATACTAGCTCCTATGTACAAGAATATAACTACTATAATACTGCTCCTATGTACAAGAATATAACTACTATATTACTGCTCCTATGTACAAGAATATAACTACTATAATACTGCTCCTATGTACAAGAATATAACTACTATAATACTGCTCCTATGTACAAGAATATAACTACTATAATACTACCTCCTATGTACAAGAATATAACTACTATAATACTGCTCCTATGTACAAGAATATAACTACTATAATACTATCTCCTATGTACAAGAATATAACTACTATAATACTGCTCCTATGTACAAGAATATAACTACTATAATACTGCTCCTATGTACAAGAATATAACTACTATAATACTGCTCCTATGTACAAGAATATAACTACTATAATACTGCTCCTATGTACAAGAATATAACTACTATAATACTACCTCCTATGTACAAGAATATAACTACTATAATACTGCTCCTATGTACAAGAATATAACTACTATAATACTACTCCTATGTACAAGAATATAACTACTATAATACTGCTCCTATGTACAAGAATATAACTACTATAATACTGCTCCTATGTACAAGAATATAACTACTATAATACTGCTCCTATGTACAAGAATATAACTACTATAATACTGCTCCTATGTACAAGAATATAACTACTATAATACTGCTCCTATGTACAAGAATATAACTACTATAATACTACTCCTATGTACAAGAATATAACTACTATAATACTGCTCCTATGTACAAGAATATAACTACTATAATACTGCCTCCTATGTACAAGAATATAACTACTATAATAATTCCTCCTATGTACAAGAATATAACTACTATAATACTGCTCCTATGTACAAGAATATAACTACTATAATACTGCTCCTATGTACAAGAATATAACTACTATAATACTGCTCCTATGTACAAGAATATAACTACTATAATACTGCCTCCTATGTACAAGAATATAACTACTATAATACTGCTCCTATGTACAAGAATATAACTACTATAATACTGCTCCTATGTACAAGAATATAACTACTATAATACTACCTCCTATGTACAAGAATATAACTACTATAATACTGCTCCTATGTACAAGAATATAACTACTATAATACTGCTCCTATGTACAAGAATATAACTACTATAATACTGCTCCTATGTACAAGAATATAACTACTATAATACTGCTCCTATGTACAAGAATATAACTACTATAATACTGCTCCTATGTACAAGAATATAACTACTATATTACTACTCCTATGTACAAGAATATAACTACTATAATACTGCTCCTATGTACAAGAATATAACTACTATAATACTGCTCCTATGTACAAGAATATAACTACTATAATACTGCTCCTATGTACAAGAATATAACTACTATAATACTACCTCCTATGTACAAGAATATAACTACTATAATACTGCTCCTATGTACAAGAATATAACTACTATAATACTACTCCTATGTACAAGAATATAACTACTATAATACTGCTCCTATGTACAAGAATATAACTACTATAATACTGCTCCTATGTACAAGAATATAACTACTATAATACTGCTCCTATGTACAAGAATATAACTACTATAATACTACCTCCTATGTACAAGAATATAACTACTATAATACTGCTCCTATGTACAAGAATATAACTACTATAATACTAGCTCCTATGTACAAGAATATAACTACTATAATACTGCTCCTATGTACAAGAATATAACTACTATAATACTGCTCCTATGTACAAGAATATAACTACTATAATACTGCTCCTATGTACAAGAATATAACTACTATAATACTGCTCCTATGTACAAGAATATAACTACTATAATACTACCTCCTATGTACAAGAATATAACTACTATAATACTGCTCCTATGTACAAGAATATAACTACTATAATACTACCTCCTATGTACAAGAATATAACTACTATAATACTGCTCCTATGTACAAGAATATAACTACTATAATACTGCTCCTATGTACAAGAATATAACTACTATAATACTGCTCCTATGTACAAGAATATAACTACTATAATACTACTCCTATGTACAAGAATATAACTACTATAATACTGCTCCTATGTACAAGAATATAACTACTATAATACTGCTCCTATGTACAAGAATATAACTACTATAATACTGCCCCTATGTACAAGAATATAACTACTATAATACTGCCTCCTATGTACAAGAATATAACTACTATAATACTGCTCCTATGTACAAGAATATAACTACTATAATACTGCTCCTATGTACAAGAATATAACTACTATAATACTGCCTCCTATGTACAAGAATATAACTACTATAATACTGCTCCTATGTACAAGAATATAACTACTATAATACTGCTCCTATGTACAAGAATATAACTACTATAATACTGCTCCTATGTACAAGAATATAACTACTATAATACTACTCCTATGTACAAGAATATAACTACTATAATACTACTCCTATGTACAAGAATATAACTACTATAATACTGCTCCTATGTACAAGAATATAACTACTATAATACTGCTCCTATGTACAAGAATATAACTACTATAATACTGCTCCTATGTACAAGAATATAACTACTATAATACTACCTCCTATGTACAAGAATATAACTACTATAATACTGCTCCTATGTACAAGAATATAACTACTATAATACTGCTCCTATGTACAAGAATATAACTACTATAATACTGCTCCTATGTACAAGAATATAACTACTATAATACTGCTCCTATGTACAAGAATATAACTACTATAATACTACCTCCTATGTACAAGAATATAACTACTATAATACTGCTCCTATGTACAAGAATATAACTACTATAATACTAGCTCCTATGTACAAGAATATAACTACTATAATACTGCTCCTATGTACAAGAATATAACTACTATAATACTGCTCCTATGTACAAGAATATAACTACTATAATACTGCTCCTATGTACAAGAATATAACTACTATAATACTGCTCCTATGTACAAGAATATAACTACTATAATACTGCTCCTATGTACAAGAATATAACTACTATAATACTGCTCCTATGTACAAGAATATAACTACTATAATACTGCCTCCTATGTACAAGAATATAACTACTATAATACTACTCCTATGTACAAGAATATAACTACTATAATACTGCCTCCTATGTACAAGAATATAACTACTATAATACTGCTCCTATGTACAAGAATATAACTACTATAATACTACTCCTATGTACAAGAATATAACTACTATAATACTGCTCCTATGTACAAGAATATAACTACTATAATACTGCTCCTATGTACAAGAATATAACTACTATAATACTGCTCCTATGTACAAGAATATAACTACTATAATACTGCTCCTATGTACAAGAATATAACTACTATAATACTGCTCCTATGTACAAGAATATAACTACTATAATACTGCTCCTATGTACAAGAATATAACTACTATAATACTGCTCCTATGTACAAGAATATAACTACTATAATACTGCTCCTATGTACAAGAATATAACTACTATAATACTCTCTCCTATGTACAAGAATATAACTACTATAATACTGCTCCTATGTACAAGAATATAACTACTATAATACTGCTCCTATGTACAAGAATATAACTACTATAATACTGCTCCTATGTACAAGAATATAACTACTATAATACTGCTCCTATGTACAAGAATATAACTACTATAATACTGCTCCTATGTACAAGAATATAACTACTATAATACTGCTCCTATGTACAAGAATATAACTACTATAATACTGCTCCTATGTACAAGAATATAACTACTATAATACTACCTCCTATGTACAAGAATATAACTACTATAATACTGCTCCTATGTACAAGAATATAACTACTATAATACTGCTCCTATGTACAAGAATATAACTACTATAAACTGCCTCCTATGTACAAGAATATAACTACTATAATCTACTGCTCCTATGTACAAGAATATAACTACTATAATACTGCTCCTATGTACAAGAATATAACTACTATAATACTGCCTCCTATGTACAAGAATATAACTACTATAATACTGCTCCTATGTACAAGAATATAACTACTATAATACTCCTCCTATGTACAAGAATATAACTACTATAATACTGCTCCTATGTACAAGAATATAACTACTATAATACTGCTCCTATGTACAAGAATATAACTACTATAATACTACCTCCTATGTACAAGAATATAACTACTATAATACTGCTCCTATGTACAAGAATATAACTACTATAATACTGCTCCTATGTACAAGAATATAACTACTATAATACTGCTCCTATGTACAAGAATATAACTACTATAATACTGCTCCTATGTACAAGAATATAACTACTATAATACTGCTCCTATGTACAAGAATATAACTACTATAATACTTCCTCCTATGTACAAGAATATAACTACTATAATACTGCTCCTATGTACAAGAATATAACTACTATAATACTGCTCCTATGTACAAGAATATAACTACTATAATACTGCTCCTATGTACAAGAATATAACTACTATAATACTGCTCCTATGCTACAAGAATATAACTACTATAATACTGCTCCTATGTACAAGAATATAACTACTATAATCACCGCCCTATGTACAAGAATATAACTACTATAATACTGCTCCTATGTACAAGAATATAACTACTATAATACTGCTCCTATGTACAAGAATATAACTACTATAATACTGCCTCCTATGTACAAGAATATAACTACTATAATACTGCTCCTATGTACAAGAATATAACTACTATAATACTGCTCCTATGTACAAGAATATAACTACTATAATACTGCTCCTATGTACAAGAATATAACTACTATAATACTGCCTCCTATGTACAAGAATATAACTACTATAATACTGCTCCTATGTACAAGAATATAACTACTATAATACTGCTCCTATGTACAAGAATATAACTACTATAATACTGCCTCCTATGTACAAGAATATAACTACTATAATACTGCTCCTATGTACAAGAATATAACTACTATAATACTCCTCCTATGTACAAGAATATAACTACTATAATACTGCTCCTATGTACAAGAATATAACTACTATAATACTGCTCCTATGTACAAGAATATAACTACTATAATACTGCTCCTATGTACAAGAATATAACTACTATAATACTGCCTCCTATGTACAAGAATATAACTACTATAATACTGCTCCTATGTACAAGAATATAACTACTATAATACTGCCTCCTAGCTGTGAGGTTGTGTTTCTGTAGCTCTCCTGAGTCTCCTGATGTCTGGAGAAAGCCCAGGGCGGGGCCACCCTGGGTGGGGCAGCTCCCCTAGCAAGGCCCAGGCTCCAAGGCCTACTCTGGGAAGTAATTCCCATACTCAAAAAGTGGATGAAAATCCCAAAGTTTCCAGGAATGGAAGTAATGTCCAGTGTGTCAGCAGTCCCAGTGCAGCAAGCCAAGATGGGAAGAAAGTGATTGCAAGTAAAGCAGTAACAGAAGCAAGCAGAGGTACGGTGCAACAACCTACCAATGTAATTGTGCAGCATCCAGAAAGAATACCTGAATGTAAGAAGAAGCAAGCCGTGCAGCCTGTGCAGACGCCATTACAGGTTACAGGTGTCCCGTCCACTCCACCCTCCTGCAGACAGAGGAGAACGTCCCTGGAGAAACAGACCATGCTGGAGAACATGCAGCGGCCTGTACTGGTGCGGTCTGAGCGGACAAGATCTGGCAGTGGAAACTGCAAAACTGTAGAAAAGCCTGTGGATGTGACCAAAGAGAGACCAGCAGGGAGGCTTCATGGTACCAGTGGTGCGGTCACTGGGAACAAACTGGGACCCAGTGCCCAATCTGCAGATTGTGGCCCCATGGCAGTGACGGCAGCCGCAGCAGGCCAGAAGTCACAGGCTACACCGACCAGAGGCCATACTGTGAGTAACCAGCCTGCAAGGCTACCCAATAATGCACAGACTGTTACAGTGGCGGAGCGAGCACCTGAACTGCGCCTGGCAGACGAGATCCCAGCACTGGTCAGGAGAATGGAGACTTTGAAGGCGAATAAACTATCTCTGCAGAGACAGATTGACTGTGCCTACAAAATAAGGGCTGCTAAACCTGGGGTAGAGGCAATACTGGACAAGAAGCTGAGCGCACTGGCGAAAGAGCTCGCCGATAACGTACAGGAGACCGAGACTGTACTGGAACAAATGGGACCGGTGGGAGAATCCTACAGAAACCAGCAGCGATTCGAGGAATATCGGCAGTCACCATCATCTCGCTCCAAAGTTGGATCTGAACCATCTCAAGATGGCGGCCAGCAGTCCCATGCAAAACCCATTCTGCAGCCGGCAAGCTTCCCTTTTAAGGAAGGGAATTTGTATGGGAAAGCAGCAGCTAATGCCAAGCCACAGCAAAGACCTGCAGCAGTTCCTGGCAAGGCACCACAAGTCCCAGCAACCAGCACTTTCCAGCAAGACCATGGACCCCTACCTGAAGGAGCATCTGTGCAGACACCACAAGTCCCAGGAGGCAGGTCATCTCAGCAGGACTGTGGACTGTTACCTGAAGGTACTGGGGTAGTAGCACATTCGGGGTCTCAGGTTGTGAGTGTGTGGGACAGTCTGGACTCTGCTGTGCAGGACATCACTGATAGTGGCTGTAATAACATTGTGGACTCTGCTGTGCAGGACTCTGCTGCCACTGACTATCCATCTAATGTGTCTGAGATTATAGATAACCCTGTATGTGATAATGGTGCAGCAGGGGAAAGTGTTTCTTTCTGGGGGGGATCCTTCACCATCTATGGCATCAGACCCCTCTACAGTCCAGTCTCTGGAGTCTGCTGATATCACAGACATAGAGGTTGATGGTGGGGCGGACACAGCACAGTCCAATGTACAGGACTTTCCCCCTCTAGTTACTAATGTAGTAGCAGAACCTCGTAGTGCAGGTGCTCAGCAGCCCACACAGCGCCCACAGACACGCCAAGATGGCGGATCTGGCCATACCTCCTCTGGGAATGCCTGGAGCCGCGGTGCTCCTTCTTTTACATCGAGCACGAACTATACAGGCCAGGCTTTCAAGAGGAGGAATGTAGTCAGGTTTAGGCACAGAGGTGCCAAGGAAGATCTGCCTGATAGAAGGTTTGTGGTCAGAGGGCTCCTATGTACCCAGATGGGCTTCCTGCCGACTGACATCCTGGCAGTGATAAACCTTCCTGACCGCCAGGGGTATGATGTCAGCTTTAAGCTGATGTCTGATCTGGACCGTTTCTGGGCTAATGTCACCAGGTTCAGAGATACTGAGGGTTGGAATAAGTTCAGCTTCATCCCCATCTCTAGGCCAGATACAGCAAGTGTCACCATTGTATTCTGGAATGAGGCCGTTCCCCCTCAGGACATTGTCATCTGGCTCAGGAGACACTGCGACCTCATGTCCGATCTAACTAAGAACAGGGATGAAGACGGGATCTGGACTGGTGGGTGGAAGGTCCTGGTTAAGTTACATCAGCACAACAACATAACCCAACATCTGCCCAACTCATTCTTTATTGGCCGAGAGAAAGGCGTCTGCTTCTATGCGGGTCAGCCACGCAGATGCTTTAGGTGTGGGAAGGCCGGTCATGTGGCGAGTGTGTGCACCATGGTAAAGTGCAGCCTCTGTAATGAAGTGGGCCACGTGAGCGCTACCTGCCAAAACATCAGGTGTAACCTATGTGGTAAGATGGGTCACCCCCACAGGGACTGTCCGGATGCTTGGCATAACCTCCGTAGGGATATCCCTGATGAGGACTTGCTGGCAGCGGCTGATGACATACAGGAGGAGGAGGAGGCGCTGTTGTCAGGGTCAGTAGTCACTGAGTCAGAGCCCCAAACAGATACAGGTGATACCACCCAGGGCCAAGCCCAGTCAGGACCCATTGAGGCGACCATGGAGGTTGTTGGGCAGGTTGTACAACCCTCAGTGGCCATCTCTTCTCCTACCCAAAAACCCACCAGTACAAAGAGAAGAAAGAAAGATAGATCCAGCCGTAAGCCTGAGGGTGAGTGGACCACTGTCCAAAAACCAACTAAGATGAGATTGGATAGAACGGGCGATGTTACTGCAACATCAAATAGATTTAGTGTCCTGTCAGAGACCGAAGCAGAAATAGACAGGGAAATCATACGAATGATGGCAGAGTTCGATGATGAACCAGAGGGCGATCCACCCACTAAAAGGAGACCCCGCCGAGCTGAGGTACAGTCTGAATCAGACATGGAGACAGCAGGTCAGCAGGACAGCTCTGACTCTGATCTATAACAATGGGGTCCATCTCTCTGTTTCTTGTATTCCTACTTGTTCTGATGGCAGATTTCTATCTTAACATCATCTCCAGTAATGTTAATAGTATCAGAGCAAGGAGGACAAGACACGCAGTCTATGAACATTTGAAATATCTTGATGCAGATGTCTATTTCTTGCAAGAAACCCGTTTAAATAGTCTAGGACTATTACGAGAAGCAGAGAGAGAATGGCAGTCTGGCCCGTCCTTCTGGTCACTGGCAGTGGAACCTAGTGCCGGGGTTTCTATACTTTTTAACACCAGAGATGTCACCATACATAGATTAACCGAGGTATTGATGGGGAGGTGCCTGGTTCTAGAAGTTACCATCCGAGGCAGAAGGCTCCGACTCATCAATATCTATGGTCCTCAGTCAGTGACTGAAAGGGCACATCTGTTTGATGACGTAAAGCAGTACCTCTTTACATCTGTTCCTGTAGTCATGGCAGGGGACTTTAATGCCACCATGTTATCCAGTGATAGACCTACTGGTAGACCTCTCACCAGGGACTGCAAGGTCTTAAATACAGTTATTACACAGGCTGGTCTGTCTGATGTGTTTACTCAGGGTGGTAGGAAACCAAAATTCACCTACTCCTGCGCTGGTAGATGCAGTCGGATAGACTTAGCTCTGGTGAGTCCTTCTGAGAATGTTAGTGAGAAAACTGAAAAGACAGTCCCTTATTCTGACCATCTGGCCTTGTACTTTTGTTTGGGCGCCACAAAATGCCCTGATATTGGGAGAGGCCTATGGAAACTCAATTCCAGCCTCTTGGACGATGACTATGTCCAGAGTTGTGTCCACTCTCTATTTCAGAACCAGCTTGAGAGAGTCGACTTCTATGGCAACATGGCAGACTGGTGGGAGGATGTCAAGGAGGAGATCAGATCCCTCTTAAGGAAACTGTCAGTTAAGAAGGGGAAGAGTAAGTATAGCCAGTATCTCAGGCTGCGGAAAGAATTAGAGTCACTCTATTCGGCGGGCGGGGATAACCAACATGTGATTGACCGGCTGAAATCTGAGATAAGTCAGTATCAGTACCGCAGGTATACATCCCTGGTTCTTGAACGGGATTATGGGTCCTTAGGGGCGCCTGATCCATTTGAGAATTGCAAGGAGCGGGTGGCAAATAAATCGGTCACAGGTCTCACTGACTCCCAGGGTGTTTTACAGGAATCTCGGGAGGGTATCCTGGGGGTGGTGAGATCTTACTATGCTGACTTGTTTCAGAAGAAGGTTTTGGATAGAGAGAAGGTGGCTCAATTCTTGGAGGCAACTCCGGGTCCTGATACCGATGATTTGGACTTTTCTCCTTTGACAGTGGAATTAACGGTGGAGGAGGTTAAAGAGGCCATAGATAAGTTACATCTGAAGAAGGCACCAGGTCCAGATGGTATAACAGCTGAGTTCTACAAAAAATTCCGAGACCTCTTAGCTCCAGTCCTCGTGGATGTCTACAAAACTAGTCTAGAAAATCACCTGATGCCTCCATCCATGAGAGTGTCCTCCTTGATTCTGCTGTCTAAAGGTAAAGAGCCTACTGACATCAAGAACTGGAGGCCGATTGCCCTCTTGAATGTTGACAGGAAGATTCTTGCAAAGATTCTGTTCTCTAGGTTAGTTTGTTTGTCCCCGGCACTGTTGGCAGGCTCTCAGTTTGGCACAGTTAAAGGGCGGAACATCTCTGGAGCAGTTATCTCGATAAGGGAGATGTTTGAGAGATGTAAAGCTCTGAGGTGTGGGAGATATGTTGTGAGTCTTGACCAGGCTAAGGCCTTTGACAGAGTAGACCATGAGTATCTATGGGCCACTTTGACAAAGTACGGGATTCCGGGACAATTTATAGATTGGCTGAGAACTTTGTATTGTGAGGCGGAGAGCTTTCCTCTGATCAATGGTTGGCAGGGTGACACTTTCGGGGTTGAGGCAGGGGTGAGACAAGGTTGCCCACTGAGTCCATTGCTGTATGTGTTTGCCATAGACCCGTTTCTTAGGTCACTGCAGGAGTGTGATTTTCAGGGGGTTCCGGTTCCCCACTGCTTGCCTCTGAGAGTTGTTGCCTATGCGGATGATGTGACTGTGGTGATATCTGAGCCTCTTGAGGTGGAGATGTTGTCTGCGGCCATCAGAAGTTACTCAGAGGCCTCAGGGTCTCTGGTCAACCTTGAAAAGAGTCAAGCTCTCTGGACGGGTCATACTGATCCTATTTTTGATCTGCCACAGTTTGCCCAGGCCTCCTCCTATATTAAGATCCTTGGGGTGAAATTTGGGAGGGATGATAATGCCAGACTAAATTGGGAAGACAAGTTGGAATCCGGAAATGCAAAGGTTCAGCGATGGAAGAACTGGAGGCTGACCTATAGAGAAAGGGTTAAAATGTTGAAGACTTACCTGGTCCCTGTCTTCTTGTACGTCTCTGTTGTCTTTCCTTTGCCAGAATCTTTCTCCGCTAGGCTCTTTAGCCTGTTTTTCCAACTTTTGTGGGGGAACAGGTTAAACCCAGTAAAAAGAGGGATAACCTACCTACAGAGGAGAGAGGGTGGGCTGGATATGTTAAATCCAAGGGTGTTCTTTGACTCCATATTTCTAAAAGTAAATTTTGGTTGTCTGGACTCAAACAACAGCTCCCTGTGGGTTAATAGTATCAGGGACTGGATTTTGCCTTTTGCAGAATCCTGGGTGCGAGGCGGCAGCCTTAAGAGGGGTCGATTGTCTCATGGCTACCTCCCCCAGTATCTGGTCTATGGCCTGAAGTGTGTCAGGACGTGGAAGCTGGAGAAGACTTACATTGAGAGTAATACCAGGAGAGACATATACTCCAGGGTATGTAAGGCTTTCTTCTACTCCCGTCTTGCTCTAAGAGACTGTATAACATCCACTCTCCAAGAAAGTCTTAAACTCCTCAATAGCAGAAGACTCCCAGCCAAATTCTTTGATACTGCCTGGTTGTCACTACATGGTAAACTCTTTGTTAGGGGAAACTTAAAATTCTTAAGTGTGCTGGATAGGAAATGTCCCCTGGGCTGTCAGCAGGAGGAGACCATGGAGCATTTCATTACTGAATGCTGGGGAGGGAGGAAGATATGGGAGGAAGTGTCCAGCAGGTTATCCATCTCCATACTGCAAACCCTGACATACCCCGACATAATCTATGGGGTCCCATCCAACAACACTGGTATAGATAGAGGAACCATGTATCTGATCATTACTGTCATCAAATATTATCACTGGCACGCAAGAACCCGAGTCTCCATATTCAGCGAGAATTTTGACCATGAATTCGTAGTCAGACAGATATTATCTGAGCTCAGGTGGATAAAATCACTGGAGATAAAGAGAAACCAGAGAGACAGAAGACTATGGAGGAATGTGGATGTGGTTTAAGTTTGGTCATTTATTTTTACCTTGTGTTCTGTTTTTTATTTATTTATTTATTTTTTTCCCAACAGGTGTGGACTCTTTAAGTTGATTTTGCTTTAGGTATTTTCTGCTTGATAACTCTCGGTACATACAAAATGTATGGAATAATTGAAAGAATTATTGTTTAATTGTATTTATGTTGGTTTTTACTTTAATAAAACCATTGCCTCCTATGTACAAGAATATAACTACTATAATACTGCTCCTATGTACAAGAATATAACTACTATAATACTGCCTCCTATGTACAAGAATATAACTACTATAATACTGCTCCTATGTACAAGAATATAACTACTATAATACTACCTCCTATGTACAAGAATATAACTACTATAATACTGCTCCTATGTACAAGAATATAACTACTATAATACTACCTCCTATGTACAAGAATATAACTACTATAATACTGCTCCTATGTACAAGAATATAACTACTATAATACTGCTCCTATGTACAAGAATATAACTACTATAATACTACCTCCTATGTACAAGAATATAACTACTATAATACTGCTCCTATGTACAAGAATATAACTACTATAATACTGCTCCTATGTACAAGAATATAACTACTATAATACTGCCTCCTATGTACAAGAATATAACTACTATAATACTGCTCCTATGTACAAGAATATAACTACTATAATACTGCTCCTATGTACAAGAATATAACTACTATAATACTGCTCCTATGTACAAGAATATAACTACTATAATACTGCCTCCTATGTACAAGAATATAACTACTATAATACTGCTCCTATGTACAAGAATATAACTACTATAATACTGCTCCTATGTACAAGAATATAACTACTATAATACTGCTCCTATGTACAAGAATATAACTACTATAATACTGCTCCTATGTACAAGAATATAACTACTATAATACTGCTCCTATGTACAAGAATATAACTACTATAATACTGCCTCCTATGTACAAGAATATAACTACTATAATACTGCTCCTATGTACAAGAATATAACTACTATAATACTACCTCCTATGTACAAGAATATAACTACTATAATACTGCTCCTATGTACAAGAATATAACTACTATAATACTGCTCCTATGTACAAGAATATAACTACTATAATACCCTCCTATGTACAAGAATATAACTACTATAATACTGCTCCTATGTACAAGAATATAACTACTATAATACCTGCTCCTATGTACAAGAATATAACTACTATAATACTGCTCCTATGTACAAGAATATAACTACTATAATACTGCTCCTATGTACAAGAATATAACTACTATAATACTGCTCCTATGTACAAGAATATAACTACTATAATACTGCCCCTATGTACAAGAATATAACTACTATAATACTGCCCCTATGTACAAGAATATAACTACTATAATACTGCTCCTATGTACAAGAATATAACTACTATAATACTTAGCTCCTATGTACAAGAATATAACTACTATAATACTGCCTCCTATGTACAAGAATATAACTACTATAATACTGCTCCTATGTACAAGAATATAACTACTATAATACTGCTCCTATGTACAAGAATATAACTACTATAATACTGCCTCCTATGTACAAGAATATAACTACTATAATACTGCTCCTATGTACAAGAATATAACTACTATAATACTGCTCCTATGTACAAGAATATAACTACTATAATACTGCCTCCTATGTACAAGAATATAACTACTATAATACTGCTCCTATGTACAAGAATATAACTACTATAATACTGCCCCTATGTACAAGAATATAACTACTATAATACTGCTCCTCCACCTGTATGTACAAGAATATAACTACTATAATACTGCTCCTATGTACAAGAATATAACTACTATAATACTGCTCCTATGTACAAGAATATAACTACTATAATACTGCTCCTATGTACAAGAATATAACTACTAAATACGCCCCTATGTACAAGAATATAACTACTATAACTCCAGTACAAGAATATAACTACTATAATACTGCTCCTATG
Organism: Leptodactylus fallax; assembly: GCA_947044405.1. NCBI lineage: Eukaryota > Metazoa > Chordata > Amphibia > Anura > Leptodactylidae > Leptodactylus > Leptodactylus fallax. The sequence goes on from CAMRHE010000765.1 coordinate 328,011, forward strand.
TACAAGAATATAACTACTATAATACTGCTCCTATGTACAAGAATATAACTACTATAATACTACTCCTATGTACAAGAATATAATAGCAACGAATATAACTACTATAATACTGCTCCTATGTACAAGAATATAACTACTATAATACTACCTCCTATGTACAAGAATATAACTACTATAATACTGCCCTATGTACAAGAATATAACTACTATAATACTGCTCCTATGTACAAGAATATAACTACTATAATACCGCCCCTATGTACAAGAATATAACTACTATAATACTGCTCCTATGACTACAAGAAATATAACTACTATAATACTGCTCCTATGTACAAGAATATAACTACTATAATACCTCCTATGTACAAGAATATAACTACTATAATCCTGCTCCTATGTACAAGAATATAACTACTATAATACTGCTCCTATGTACAAGAATATAACTACTATAATACTGCCTCATGTACAAGAATAAACACTATTACTACACCTATGTACAAGAATTAACTACTATAATACCTCCTATGTACAAGAATATAACTACTATAATACTACTCCTATGTACAAGAATATAACTACTATAATACTGCTCCTATGTACAAGAATATAACTACTATAATACTGCCTCCTATGTACAAGAATATAACTACTATAATACTGCTCCTATGTACAAGAATATAACTACTATAATACTACCTCCTATGTACAAGAATATAACTACTATAATACCCCTCCTATGTACCAAGAAAACCAACCTATAATACTCTCCATGTACAAGATATAACACTAAAACCCGACCATAACCTCTACAACTACCACACGAACACTATAATACTGCCCCCTATGTACAAGAATATAACTACTATAATACTGCTCCTATGTACAAGAATATAACTACTATAATACTGCTCCTATGTACAAGAATATAACTACTATAATACTGCTCCTATGTACAAGAATATAACTACTATAATACTGCCCCGTATGTACAAGAATATAACTACTATAATACTGCTCCTATGTACAAGAATATAACTACTATAATACTGCTCCTATGTACAAGAATATAACTACTATAATACTGCTCCTATGTACAAGAATATAACTACTATAATACTACTCCTATGTACAAGAATATAACTACTATAATACTGCCCCCTATGTACAAGAATATAACTACTATAATACTACCTCCTATGTACAAGAATATAACTACTATAATACTACTCCTATGTACAAGAATATAACTACTATAATACTGACTCCTATGTACAAGAATATAACTACTATAATACTTACCCTATGTACAAGAATATAACTACTATAATACTACCTCCTATGTACAAGAATATAACTACTATAATACTGCCCCTATGTACAAGAATATAACTACTATAATACTGCTCCTATGTACAAGAATATAACTACTATAATACTGACTCCTATGTACAAGAATATAACTACTATAATACTGCTCCTATGTACAAGAATATAAACAACTACTCCTATGTACAAGAATATAACTACTATAATACTGCTCCTATGTACAAGAATATAACTACTATAATACTGCTCCTATGTACAAGAATATAACTACTATAATACTGCTCCTATGTACAAGAATATAACTACTATAATACTGCTCCTATGTACAAGAATATAACTACTATAATACTACCTCCTATGTACAAGAATATAACTACTATAATACTACTCCTATGTACAAGAATATAACTACTATAATACTACTCCTATGTACAAGAATATAACTACTATAATACTACTCCTATGTACAAGAATATAACTACTATAATACTGCTCCTATGTACAAGAATATAACTACTATAATACTACTCCTATGTACAAGAATATAACTACTATAATACTACCTCCTATGTACAAGAATATAACTACTATAATACTACTCCTATGTACAAGAATATAACTACTATAATACTGCTCCTATGTACAAGAATATAACTACTATAATACTGCTCCTATGTACAAGAATATAACTACTATAATACTGCCTCCTATGTACAAGAATATAACTACTATAATACTACCTCCTATGTACAAGAATATAACTACTATAATACTACTCCTATGTACAAGAATATAACTACTATAATACTACCTCCTATGTACAAGAATATAACTACTATAATACTACCTCCTATGTACAAGAATATAACTACTATAATACTGCTCCTATGTACAAGAATATAACTACTATAATACTGCTCCTATGTACAAGAATATAACTACTATAATACTGCCTCCTATGTACAAGAATATAACTACTATAATACTACCTCCTATGTACAAGAATATAACTACTATAATACTACTCCTATGTACAAGAATATAACTACTATAATACTACTCCTATGTACAAGAATATAACTACTATAATACTACCTCCTATGTACAAGAATATAACTACTATAATACTGCTCCTATGTACAAGAATATAACTACTATAATACTGCTCCTATGTACAAGAATATAACTACTATAATACTACCTCCTATGTACAAGAATATACCTACTATAATACTGCTCCTATGTACAAGAATATAACTACTATAATACTGCTCCTATGTACAAGAATATAACTACTATAATACTGCCCCTATGTACAAGAATATAACTACTATAATACTACTCCTATGTACAAGAATATAACTACTATAATACTACTCCTATGTACAAGAATATAACTACTATAATACTACTCCTATGTACAAGAATATAACTACTATAATACTACTCCTATGTACAAGAATATAACTACTATAATACTACCTCCTATGTACAAGAATATAACTACTATAATACTACTCCTATGTACAAGAATATAACTACTATAATACTACCTCCTATGTACAAGAATATAACTACTATAATACTACTCCTATGTACAAGAATATAACTACTATAATACTGCTCCTATGTACAAGAATATAACTACTATAATACTACCTCCTATGTACAAGAATATAACTACTATAATACTACTCCTATGTACAAGAATATAACTACTATAATACTGCTCCTATGTACAAGAATATAACTACTATAATACTGCTCCTATGTACAAGAATATAACTACTATAATACTGCCCCTATGTACAAGAATATAACTACTATAATACTGCTCCTATGTACAAGAATATAACTACTATAATACTGCTCCTATGTACAAGAATATAACTACTATAATACTGCTCCTATGTACAAGAATATAACTACTATAATACTGCTCCTATGTACAAGAATATAACTACTATAATACTGCCCCTATGTACAAGAATATAACTACTATAATACTGCTCCTATGTACAAGAATATAACTACTATAATACTGTCCCTATGTACAAGAATATAACTACTATAATACTGCTCCTATGTACAAGAATATATACTATAATACTGCCTCCTATGTACAAGAATATAACTACTATAATACTGCTCCTATGTACAAGAATATAACTACTATAATAGTGCTCCTATGTACAAGAATATAACTACTATAATACTGTCTCCTATGTACAAGAATATAACTACTATACTACTGCTCCTATGTACAAGAATATAACTACTATAATACTGCTCCTATGTACAAGAATATAACTACTATAATACTGCTCCTATGTACAAGAATATAACTACTATAATACTACCTCCTATGTACAAGAATATAACTACTATATACCTATCTACAAGAATATAACTAATATAATACTACTCCTATGTACAAGAATATAACCACTATAATACTGCCCCTATGTACAAGAATATAACTACTATAATACTGCTCCCATGTACAAGAATATAACTACTATAATACTGCTCCTATGTACAAGAATATAACTACTATAATACTACTCCTATGTACAAGAATATAACTACTATAATACTGCCCCTATGTACAAGAATATAACTACTATAATACTGCCCCTATGTACAAGAATATAACTACTATAATACTGCCCCTATGTACAAGAATATAACTACTATAATACTGCACCTCTGTACAAGAATATAACTACTATAATACAGCTCCTATGTACAAGAATATAACTACTATAATACTGCCCCTTATGTACAAGAATATAACTACTATAATACTGCTCCTATGTACAAGAATATAACTACTATAATACTGCTCCTATGTACAAGAATATAACTACTATAATACTGCTCCTATGTACAAGAATATAACTACTATAATACTGCCCCTATGTACAAGAATATAACTACTATAATATTGCTCCTATGTACAAGAATATAACTACTATAATACTGCTCCTATGTACAAGAATATAACTACTATAATACTGCTCCTATGTACAAGAATATAACTACTATAATACTGCTCCTATGTACAAGAATATAACTACTATAATACTGCCCCTATGTACAAGAATATAACTACTATAATACTACTCCTATGTACAAGAATATAACTACTATAATACTGCTCCTATGTACAAGAATATAACTACTATAATACTACTCCTATGTACAAGAATATAACTACTATAATACTGCTCCTATGTACAAGAATATAACTACTATAATACTACCTCCTATGTACAAGAATATAACTACTATAATACTGCCCCTATGTACAAGAATATAACTACTATAATACTGCTCCTATGTACAAGAATATAACTACTATAATACTGTCCCTATGTACAAGAATATAACTAATATAATACTGCTCCTATGTACAAGAATATACTACTATAATACTGCCTCCTATGTACAAGAATATAACTACTATAATAGTGCTCCTATGTACAAGAATATAACTACTATAATACTGCTCCTATGTACAAGAATATAACTACTATAATACTGCTCCTATGTACAAGAATATAACTACTATAATACTGCTCCTATGTACAAGAATATAACTACTATAATACTGCCTCCTATGTACAAGAATATAACTACTATAATACTACTCCTATGTACAAGAATATAACTACTATAATACTGCTCCTATGTACAAGAATATAACTACTATAATACTGCCCCTATGTACAAGAATATAACTACTATAATACTACTCCTATGTACAAGAATATAACTACTATAATACTGCTCCTATGTACAAGAATATAACTACTATAATACTACCTCCTATGTACAAGAATATAACTACTATAATACTGCCCCTATGTACAAGAATATAACTACTATAATACTGCTCCTATGTACAAAAATATAACTATAATACTGCCTCCTATGTACAAGAATATAACTACTATAATACTGCTCCTATGTACAAGAATATAACTACTATAATAGTGCTCCTATGTACAAGAATATAACTACTATAATACTGCCCCTATGGACAAGAATATAACTACTATAATACTGCCCCTATGTACAAGAATATAACTACTATAATACTGCTCCTATGTACAAGAATTTAACTACTATAATACTGCTCCTATGTACAAGAATATAACTACTATAATACTGCTCCTATGTACAAGAATATAACTACTATAATACTACCTCCTATGTACAAGAATATAACTACTATAATACTACCTCCTATGTACAAGAATATAACTACTATAATACTGCTCCTATCTACAAGAATATAACTACTATAATACTGCTCCTATGTACAAGAATATAACTACTATAATACTGCCCCTATGTACAAGAATATAACTACTATAATACTGCTCCCATGTACAAGAATATAACTACTATAATACCGCTCCTATGTACAAGAATATAACTACTATAATACCCTCCTATGTACAAGAATATAACTACTATAATACTGCCCCTATGTACAAGAATATAACTACTATAATACTGCCCCTATGTACAAGAATATAACTACTATAATACTGCCCCTATGTACAAGAATATAACTACTATAATACTGCTCCTATGTACAAGAATATAACTACTATAATACTGCTCCTATGTACAAGAATATAACTACTATAATACTGCCCCTATGTACAAGAATATAACTACTATAATACTGCTCCTATGTACAAGAATATAACTACTATAATACTACTCCTATGTACAAGAATATAACTACTATAATACTACTCCTATGTACAAGAATATAACTACTATAATACTGCTCCTATGTACAAGAATATAACTACTATAATACTGCCCCTATGTACAAGAATATAACTACTATAATACCTGCTCCTATGTACAAGAATATAACTACTATAATACTACTCCTATGTACAAGAATATAACTACTATAATACTGCCTCCTATGTACAAGAATAAAACATAATACTGCTCCTATCTACAAGAATATAACTACTATAATACTACTCCTATGTACAAGAATATAACTACTATAATACTGCTCCTATGTACAAGAATATAACTACTATAATACTGCCCCTATGTACAAGAATATAACTACTATAATACTGCTCCTCTGTACAAGAATATAACTACTATAATACAGCTCCTATGTACAAGAATATAACTACTATAATACTGCCCCTATGTACAAGAATATAACTACTATAATATTGCTCCTATGTACAAGAATATAACTACTATAATACTGCTCCTATGTACAAGAATATAACTACTATAATACTGCTCCTATGTACAAGAATATAACTACTATAATACTGCCCCTTATGTACAAGAATATAACTACTATAATACTGCTCCTATGTACAAGAATATAACTACTATAATACTGCTCCTATGTACAAGAATATAACTACTATAATACTACTCCTATGTACAAGAATATAACTACTATAATACTGCTCCTATGTACAAGAATATAACTACTATAATACTGCTCCTATGTATAAGAATATAACTACTATAATACTACTCCTATGTACAAGAATATAACTACTATAATACTGCTCCTATGTACAAGAATATAACTACTATAATACTAATCCTATGTACAAGAATATAACTACTATAATACTGCTCCTATGTACAAGAATATAACTACTATAATACTAGCTCCTATGTACAAGAATATAACTACTATAATACTGCCCCTATGTACAAGAATATAACTACTATAATACTGCTCCTATGTACAAAATATAACTACTATAATCGCTACTACTCTCCTATGTACAAGAATATAACTACTATAATACTGCTCCTATGTACAAAAATATAACTACTATAATACTGCCTCCTATGTACAAGAATATAACTACTATAATAGTGCTCCTATGTACAAGAATATAACTACTATAATACTGCTCCTATGTACAAGAATATAACTACTATAATACTACTCCTATGTACAAGAATATAACTACTATAATACTGCTCCTATGTACAAGAATATAACTACTATAATACTGCCCCTATGTACAAGAATATAACTACTATAATACTACTCCTATGTACAAGAATATAACTACTATAATACTGCTCCTATGTACAAGAATATAACTACTATAATACTGCCCCTATGTACAAGAATATAACTACTATAATACTACTCCTATGTACAAGAATATAACTACTATAATACTGCTCCTATGTACAAGAATATAACTACTATAATACTACCTCCTATGTACAAGAATATAACTACTATAATACTGCCCCTATGTACAAGAATATAACTACTATAATACTGCTCCTATGTACAAGAATATAACTACTATAATACTGCCTCCTATGTACAAGAATATAACTACTATAATACTGCTCCTATGTACAAGAATATAACTACTATAATACTGCTCCTATGTACAAGAATATAACTACTATAATACTGCTCCTATGTACAAGAATATAACTACTATAATACTGCTCCTATGTACAAGAATATAACTACTATAATACTGCTCCTATGTACAAGAATATAACTACTATAATACTGCTCCTATGTACAAGAATATAACTACTATAATACTACCTCCTATGTACAAGAATATAACTACATAATACTGCTCCTATGTACAAGAATATAACTACTATAATACTACTCCTATGTACAAGAATATAACTACTATAATACTGCCCCTATGTACAAGAATATAACTACTATAATACTACCGCCTATGTACAAGAATATAACTACTATAATACTGCTCCTATGTACAAGAATATAACTACTATAATACTACTCCTATGTACAAGAATATAACTACTATAATACTGCCCCTATGTACAAGAATATAACTACTATAATACTGCCCCTATGTACAAGAATATAACTACTATAATACTGCCCCTATGTACAAGAATATAACTACTATAATACTGCACCTATGTACAAGAATATAACTACTATAATACAGCTCCTATGTACAAGAATATAACTACTATAATACTGCCCCTTATGTACAAGAATATAACTACTATAATACTGCTCCTATGTACAAGAATATAACTACTATAATACTGCTCCTATGTACAAGAATATAACTACTATAATACTGCTCCTATGTACAAGAATATAACTACTATAATACTGCCCCTATGTACAAGAATATAACTACTATAATATTGCTCCTATGTACAAGAATATAACTACTATAATTCTGCTCCTATGTACAAGAATATAACTACTATAATACTACTCCTATGTACAAGAATATAACTACTATAATACTGCTCCTATGTACAAGAATATAACTACTATAATACTGCCCCTATGTACAAGAATATAACTACTATAATACTACTCCTATGTACAAGAATATAACTACTATAATACTACTCCTATGTACAAGAATATAACTACTATAATACTACTCCTATGTACAAGAATATAACTACTATAATACTGCTCCTATGTACAAGAATATAACTACTATAATACTACCTCCTATGTACAAGAATATAACTACTATAATACTGCTCCTATGTACAAGAATATAACTACTATAATACTGCTCCTATGTACAAGAATATAACTACTATAATACTGCCCCTATGTACAAGAATATAACTAATATAATACTGCTCCTATGTACAAGAATATAACTACTATAATACTGCCTCCTATGTACAAGAATATAACTACTATAATACTGCTCCTATGTACAAGAATATAACTACTATAATACTGCTCCTATGTACAAGAATATAACTACTATAATACTACTCCTATGTACAAGAATATAACTACTATAATACTGCTCCTATGTACAAGAATATAACTACTATAATACTGCCCCTATGTACAAGAATATAACTACTATAATACTACTCCTATGTACAAGAATATAACTACTATAATACTGCTCCTATGTACAAGAATATAACTACTATAATACTGCCCCTATGTACAAGAATATAACTACTATAATACTACTCCTATGTACAAGAATATAACTACTATAATACTGCTCCTATGTACAAGAATATAACTACTATAATACTACCTCCTATGTACAAGAATATAACTACTATAATACTGCCCCTATGTACAAGAATATAACTACTATAATACTGCTCCTATGTACAAAAATATAACTACTATAATACTGCCTCCTATGTACAAGAATATAACTACTATAATACTGCTCCTATGTACAAGAATATAACTACTATAATACTGCTCCTATGTACAAGAATATAACTACTATAATACTGCCCCTATGTACAAGAATATAACTACTATAATACTGCCCCTATGTACAAGAATATAACTACTATAATACTGCTCCTATGTACAAGAATATAACTACTATAATACTGCTCCTATGTACAAGAATATAACTACTATAATACTACCTCCTATGTACAAGAATATAACTACTATAATACTGCCTCCTATGTACAAGAATATAACTACTATAATACTACCTCCTATGTACAAGAATATAACTACTATAATACTGCTCCTATGTACAAGAATATAACTACTATAATACTACTCCTATGTACAAGAATATAACCACTATAATACTGCTCCCTATGTACAAGAATATAACTACTATAATACTGCCCCTATGTACAAGAACATAACTACTATAATACTGCTCCTATGTACAAGAATATAACTACTATAATACTACTCCTATGTACAAGAATATAACTACTATAATACTGCCCCTATGTACAAGAATATAACTACTATAATACTGCCCCTATGTACAAGAATATAACTACTATAATACTGCCCCTATGTACAAGAATATAACTACTATAATACTGCACCTCTGTACAAGAATATAACTACTATAATACAGCTCCTATGTACAAGAATATAACTACTATAATACTGCCCCCTATGTAAAAGAATATAACTACTATAATATTGCTCCTATGTACAAGAATATAACTACTATAATACTGCTCCTATGTACAAGAATATAACTACTATAATACTGCTCCTATGTACAAGAATATAACTACTATAATACTGCCCCTTATGTACAAGAATATAACTACTATAATATTGCTCCTATGTACAAGAATATAACTACTATAATACTGCTCCTATGTACAAGAATATAACTACTATAATACTACTCCTATGTACAAGAATATAACTACTATAATACTGCTCCTATGTACAAGAATATAACTACTATAATACTGCCCCTATGTACAAGAATATAACTACTATAATACTACTCCTATGTACAAGAATATAACTACTATAATACTGCTCTTATGTACAAGAATATAACTACTATAATACTGCCCCTATGTATAAGAATATAACTACTATAATACTCCTATGTACAAGAATATAACTACTATAATACTACTCCTATGTACAAGAATATAACTACTATAAAACTGCTCCTATGTACAAGAATATAACTACTATAATACTGCCCCTATGTACAAGAATATAACTACTATAATACCTCCTCCTATGTACAAGAATATAACTACTATAATACTACCTCCTATGTACAAGAATATAACTACTATAATACCTCCTCCTATGTACAAGAATATAACTACTATAATACTGCCTCCTATGTACAAGAATATAACTACTATAATACCTCCTCCTATGTACAAGAATATAACTACTATAATACTACTCCTATGTACAAGAATATAACTACTATAATACTGCTCCTATGTACAAGAATATAACTACTATAATACTGCTCATATGTACAAGAATATAACTACTTACAAGAATATAACTACTATAATACTGCTCCTATGTACAAGAATATAACTACTATAATACTGCTCCGATGTACAAGAATATAACTACTATAATACTGCTCCTATGTACAAGAATATAACTACTATAATACTTCTCTTTATGAACCAGTTATAATAATATATATTTTTTACATTCTATATTTAATTATATGATTGATAATATTATTGGAAATACGAAGAGCAGATGGCATCCCTCCAGATATGGCCATTCAAAACACAAGGCACCGCGCTCACCCATGATTTTTCAAAACACACAATTCTTTATTCAGTGTGATGGTTGTTTCCTGTATACTTATGTCCCCTACTAGGATAGAAGGGCTCCAGCTGCTGTAAAACACCCACTCTTTTAAGTTTGTTGTGTCCCATATACAACCTGACAAGGTGAGAATCCATCGATACCTCCCTAACCATTATCTGCTGATATCACCACAGCATTGCACTAGGCACTTGCTCGGTGCTTCCCCATTCGATAGTTTAGGATAATATTATTGCTCCGCCATCCTTTAGTGGGATCACAGATAGTTAATGCTGGTGATTCTGGCTCTTTTCCTTCTTCACTGCTCATTGCACGGACCTTGAGCACAAACTTGACAAAATGTCTTCCCAGTTCATTGTTCAGGAGCCAATTGGTTGCAGTCTGCAGGTTTCTTAGTGACCCTCTTCATGGTGTCGGCTGATTGGATATATCATGGCAGAAAGGACAAGCAATAAAATCTGGGAGAATTTAACCCTGTGCAAATGGCTTGGAAAGGGAAAGGGTCACTGGTGGAACCAGTCAGGTAAGGATAATAGGAATCCAGGCTGTGTGACTCTACAGGATCACATCACATTATACTTGAGACAGAAAAATATTTTACACATCTACATAGAAAGAAAGAATCTGTAACCACAAAAATGATAATTCTGTGATCTTTCTGCTTTTCCTGCCCCCTCAGTATGCAAAGTACCTCACTTATCATTGCAGAGATGTGCTACAGTGCTGTACTATCTACTATAACTGGGTATTAAATATTATCACAATTCTCATTCATTTCAGAGGCCATAAGAAGAATGTTCTGGTCAATAAACATTAATTCAGGTAAATACAATAAAACATCCTGATTGTAACATTATATGTAAGGTCATGAATATAGGGAAAAATATTACAGAAAGTATTTTATGTACATAGAGAGGAATATTTTAGTAATTATATTCTTATACATAGGAGCAGTATTATAGTAGTTATATTCTTATACATAGGAGCAGTATTATAGTAGTTATATTCTTGTACATAGGAGCAGTATTATAGTAGTTATATTCTTGTACATAGGGGCAGTATTATAGTAGTTATATTCTTGTACATAGGGGCAGTATTATAGTACTTATATTCTTGTACATAGGTGCAGTATTATAGTAGTTATATTCTTGTACATAGGGGGCAGTATTATAGTAGTTATATTCATGTACATAGGAGCAGTATTATAGTAGTTACATTCTTATACATAGGAGCAGTATTATAGTAGTTATATTCTTGTACATAAGAGCAGTATTATAGTAGTTATATTCTTGTACATAAGAGCAGTATTATAGTAGTTATATTCTTGTACATAAGAGCAGTATTATAGTAGTTATATTCTTGTACATAGGACGTAGTATTATAGTAGTTATATTCTTGTACATAGGAGTAGTATTATAGTAGTTATATTCTTGTACATAGGAGGCAGTATTATAGTAGTTATATTCTTGTACATAGGAGCAGCATTATAGTAGTTATATTCTTGTACATAGGGGGCAGTATTATAGTAGTTATACTCTTGTACATAGGAGGCAGTATTATAGTAGTTATATTCTTGTACATAGGAGCAGCATTATAGTAGTTATATTCTTGTACATAGGAGGTAGTATTATAGTAGTTATATTCTTGTACATAGGAGCAGTATTATAGTAGTTATATTCTTGTACATAGGAGCAGTATTATAGTAGTTATATTCTTGTACATAGGAGCAGTATTATAGTAGTTATATTTTTGTACATAGGAGCAGTATTATAGTAGTTATATTCTTGTACATAGGAGCAGTATTATAGTAGTTATTTTCTTGTACATAGGAGCAGTATTATAGTAGTTATATTCTTGTACATAGGGGCAGTATTATAGTAGTTATATTCTTGTACATAGGAGTAGTATTATAGTAGTTATATTCTTGTACATAGGAGGCAGTATTATAGTAGTTATATTTTTGTACATAGGAGGCAGTATTATAGTAGTTATATTCTTGTACATAGGAGTAGTATTATAGTAGTTATATTCTTGTACATAGGGGCAGTATTATAGTAGTTATATTCTTGTACATAGGAGGCAGTATTATAGTAGTTATATTTTTGTACATAGGAGCAGTATTATAATATTTATATTCTTGTACATAGGAGCAGTATTATAGTAGTTATATTCTTGTACATAGGAGTAGTATTATAGTAGTTATATTCTTGTAGATAGGGGCAGTATTATAGTAGTTATATTCTTGTACATAGGGGCAGTATTATCGTAGTTATATTCTTGTACATAGGAGCAGTATTATAGTAGTTATATTCTTATACATAGGAGCAGTATTATAGTAGTTATATTCTTGTACATAGGGGGCAGTATTATAGTAGTTATATTCTTGTACATAGGAGCAGTATTATAGTAGTTATATTCTTGTACATAGGGGCAGTATTATAGTAGTTATATTCTTGTACAGAGGAGGTAGTATTATAGTAGTTATATTCTTGTACATACGAGTAGTATTATAGTAGTTATATTCTTGTACATAGGAGCAGTATTATAGTAGTTATATTCTTGTAGATAGGGGCAGTATTATATTAGTTATATTCTTCTACATAGAGAGCAGTATTTTATTAGTTGCTCCCTTCTATGTAGGGGCAGTGTTATATCAGTCAATATTTTAATAGTCATAATCTTCTGTGTAGGAGCAGTATTATTGTCCTTGTCTCTTGTACTAATGTAGTAGTTTTACAATGGATATGTTCTCGTACTTAAAAAGCAGAATTAGGCCCCACATAGCGGTTCACAGCCAAGAATCTCTGTGGGAAAAACTGCAGCGGAAACATATCACGTTTTTTCCCGCACCGCTTTTCACAGAAATTCCACAGAGTTTTCCTCTGCAGACTTTCTTCTTCTATTATACCTATAGGGAAAACTCCAGTATTTCATTAGCTATAAAACACAACGGTTTCTGAAATTGCAGCATGTCCGCTGAAGATATTTTTCTGCAATGTGTGGATGGGATTAGACATAATCACATTCTCTTTCCAGTTACTGTAAAATGTTGCGTGGCACTTACGCTACATGGGGCTCTAGCGTTATAGTAGTGTTGTATTGTTCTATATAAGGTGCAGTATTAGAATAGTATAGAAAGTCTATGTAGTGACTTATATGCAGGTCCAACAAGTTTATTCTTACTTGCCCAAGTTTCCATCATACTGTAGATTTGCAGACCCATTATGACTTTCATCTCTCACTTTCCTAGTACATTATCCCCAAGGGGGGTCGATATAGGATATAGCTCCACCCAGTACAATACTTTAATGAAATCTATATTCGCCTCTGCAGTATTCTGGGAATAAGGCTTTAAAAAAGATTCCGTTTTCTTTTATTAAAATGTCTGTTCTCGTGTAACTTGGGAGTGATTTCTGTATCCTTGGTGTTAATATGAATTGTATCTGGAGCTGCTCGTAAGGACAACAATAGAGGATAAGTGTGATTTATATGGAAGGTGTGAGTATGTGAGCCTTACACTGCACGGCTCGGGCATCCACACAATCATACAGGGAGACACGTGCCATGTATTGTAATAGCCCCATCCATCAAATCGCTGCCCCCTCAGGAGATTTTCAGATCCACTCCTTGTGTAGGCAGCCTGCGAAGGTCACTGTCAGCATTCTGCATAGTAACTGCTATTGGATTTTAACCTGCAAACTCCGCAGCCAGCACTTCTTAAAGGTTTCAGCCCCGGTGAACTCAACTGTATTAAGCCGATACACGGAAGATCATTTTTAATAATGCACTGTTACCTTTCTGGAGACTGGAAGAATTTATTGAAGCTTCTGTGCTGTAGCAATATTGCTTTTATAATCTATATTCACATTATATAGCAGTGGTATAGAAAGCATTATATCCAGGAGGAAAGTTTTACAGTACTGGGCCAAAGTAAGTAACCAACCCCCCCTCTTCCCCTTAAAGGGAGTCTGTCATCAGAACCAGCATATCTCACCAGCCCTGCAGATAGATAGGTTAGTGTCACCAGAACCAGCATATCACCCCAGCCCTGCAGATAGGTAGGTTAGTGTCACCAGACCCAGCATATCACCCCAGCCCTGCAGATAGATAGGTTAGTGTCACCAGACCCCAGCATATCACCCCAGCCCTGCAGATAGATAGGTTACTGTCACCAGACCCAGCATATCACCCCAGCCCTGCAGATAGATAGGTTAGTGTCATAAGAACCAGCATATCACCCCAGCCCTGCAGATAGATAGGTTAGTGTCACCAGAACCAGCATATCACCCCAGCCCTGCAGATAGATAGGTTAGTGTCACCAGACCCAGCATATCACCCCAGCCCTGCAGATAGATAGGTTAGTGTCACCAGCACCAGCATATCACCCCAGCCCTGCAGATAGATAGGTTAGTGTCACCAGATCCAGCATATCACCCTAGCCCTGCAGATAGATAGGTTACTGTCACCACACCCAGCATATCACCCCAGTCCTGCAGATAGATAGGTTACTGTCACCAGACCCAGCATATCACCCCACCCTGCAGATAGATAGGTTAGTGTCACCAGACCCAGCATATCACCCCAGCACTGCAGATAGATAGTTTAGGGTCACCTGAATCAAACAATGTTTTCCCCTTGTAAATTGTTGCTTCAGTTGCCTTTTTTGCCGATATACAAATAGCTGTTTGGAACAAAAAGGGCGCTGCAATTGCTCTAAACAGCTCATTTGCATATTGTCAAAAAAAGTGATATGTGGTGACACTAACCTATCTATCTGCAGGGCTGGGGTGATATGCTGGGTCTGGTGACACTAACCTATCTATCTGCAGGGCTGGGGTGATATGCTGGTTCTGGTGACACTAACCTACCTATCTGCAGGGCTGGGGTGATATGCTGGTTCTGGTGACACTAACCTATCTATCTGCAGGGCTGGGGTGATATGCTGGTTCTGGTGACAGTAACCTATCTATCTGTGTGGCTGGGGTGATATGCTGGTTCTGGTGACACTAACCTATCTATCTGCAGGGCTGGGGTGATATGCTGGTTCTGGTGACACTAACCTATCTATCTGCAGGGCTGGGGTGATATGCTGGGTCTGGTGACACTAACCTATCTATCTGCGGGGCTGGGGTGATATGCTGGTTCTGGTGACACTAACCTATCTATCTGTGTGGCTGGGGTGATATGCTGGTTCTGGTGACACTAACCTATCTATCTGCAGGGCTAGGGTGATATGCTGGTTCTTATGACACTAACCTATCTATCTGCAAGGCTGGGGTGATATGCTGGGTCTGGTGACACTAACCTATCTATCTGCAAGGCTGGGGTGATATGCTGGGTCTGGTGACACTAGCCTATCTATCTGCAGGGTTGGGGTGATATGCTGGGTTTTAGTGACACTCTCCCTTTAAGACAGCCATAAGAGATGGAACAGAACATGTCAATTTATTATACAATTAGACACTATTATACAATTCTAAGCATAATATTAAATCATCTCTCAACTTATACATGTTTCACTTTTCTGCACCTTACTGCAACTAAATCTTGTATCCTTCTAATATTAAAATGAGCTCCATCTGTCCTCCCAGTAAGAAATGTCGCTAAAATTGTTACATATCAGGGGACACCAAAAACATCTAGGGAAAAGAATATGCAAATAACTAGAGATGGGTGAATCGTTTCAAGAACATTTCCAAGCTTGTCTGTCAGTTTCATTCCTGTATGAATTAAAAGCGCTTTTATTATTTTCTGGGGTCGCTTCAGATCCGGGAGTATAATAAGTAAAGGCCTAGGGGTGGCGCAGTAAAATAAGAAGAACTCCCCTCTCCTGGGCATCTAATGCATGTTCCCTGGTGTCCTTGTGATGTCACAGGCCCCAGGAGACTTTGAGATGTGTGATTTGGCCCCAGCGGTCACCACTGAGGTCTGAGATTGGCCCAGTGGTCATGTTGTGTGTGTTGATGTCATGATGCTTTGACTCAGTGCCCCAGGGGTCACCACTGAGGTCTGAGATTGAGCCTCAGTGGTGACCCGAGAGCTTGACATCGGAGAAGAGGCTGCAAGAGCCCACACATGAAGACTGGATCCTGGGAAAGAAAATTGGACATCCAAAAGAAGAGAGGAGAGGTAAGTATCAGTGTGCTTTGTGCTGTACACACCACCATTTGGCCTCTGCGTGTTATAATTTAGGTTCTGAACAAAATTTTTAGAAAAATTTGAAGAAACCCATCTCGTTACAAACCATTTTGCTAATCTCTACAACTAAGTTCTTACTTTTCAAGAAACCTTGTGATATGATCTGGGATTAAAACCAGAATATCTCCTCCAAAAAGAAACACATTGAATAAAAATCCTAATCCGCCTAATACACTTTAGAAGTGATCAACACCTATTGCACTACAACGTCCTTCACAAGGAAGAGAGACCCCTCTATTGACAGCTGTTTCGGGATATTACCACTCATTAGTATGAAGTAAGGTACTGGTTGGCTAAGTGAGACGTTATAGACGTGGGTCAGACGGGGCATTGTGTCTCCTTAAGGAGAGTGCCTTTGCAGGTCACCTTTCATGAGGGGCAGAAACCCCCAAAATAGCTGTCTGAAGATTGAAGATGGGTCTTTCTTCCTCTGCTTTGGCTTTAATCCCAAATCATGTCACTAGTGTCTTGAAAATCAGGCATTGATCTGTAGGGAGCTACCTTCAAAAAGGTGGCGCTAGAGCAAGTTTTGCATTTGCCATCAAGGATCAATACACCTTTGCTCTTGCACACATTGTATTCCCACATGCATCTAAAATGGTGAAAGGAGATACTTTCAGCTTCAATCTTTGAGCGATAAGAAGAAATCGAGCTCTGATCTTCAGATATGAATAAATCAACACAGTTCTTTCTATACATTCACTGTAAAAAGACTCAACATTATGGATTTGTGAAGATATTCAGCAGCTAAGGAGCCTCTAGAGAACAAAAATAGGCAAAAAGGAAAGAAGAATCTATTGGTAACTGGACATCTGAGATGAAGGAGGCTTTATATATGGATGAGTCTAAATTAAGAAGTTTCAGGAGGAAGGATCTTCACTACCCAAGCAACAAAAATATTGGTCTATAGAGAACAGTTAGGAACGGTAAATATAGTCAAAAAGTTTTTGGTTTTACATTTTTTTTTCCATAGAAATCAATTTTGTGAACTTAAAATATACTTTTAAATATCTCATTAGGAGACATATTTAGTTTGTTTTGAGTTTTATCTCTTGCCCGTCTGGAGTTCTACAGGTAACACTACATTAAAGGGATTGTCTTGGGGGTAAGAAATTTGTAACAGGCTCAGAATGTGTTAAAAACAAAAAAGTTTGAGTTCCCTACTTCAGTTCTAGTGCTTACTGGGTCCACACTGGTTTCTACTTCCTGGCCCCATCTCGACACACAGGAAATGCCCACTTGGCCAATCCCTGGTTAGGGAAGGCCAGTCTCTACATAAACACTTGGCCAATCCCTGGTTAGGGTAGGCCAGTCTCTACATACACACTTGGCCAATCTCTGGTTAGGGAAGGCCAGTCTCTACATAAACACTTGGCCAATCCCTGGTTAGGGTAGGCCAGTCTCTACATAAACACTTGGCCAATCCCTGGTTAGGGAAGGCCAGTCTCTACATAAACACTTGGCCAATCCCTGGTTAGGGAAGGACAATATCTACATGCACACTTGGCCAATCCCTGGTTAGGGAAGGCCAGTCTCTACATACACACTTGGCCAATCCCTGGTTAGGGAAGGCCAGTCTCTACATGCACACTTGGCCAATCCCTGGTTAGGGAAGGTCAGTCTCTACATGCACACTTGGCCAATCACTGGTTAGGGAAGGCCAGTCTCTACATACACACTTGGCCAATCTCTGGTTAGGGAAGGCCAGTCTCTACATGCACACTTGGCCAATCCCTGGTTAGGGAAGGCCAGTCTCTACATACACACTTGGCCAATCCCTGGTTAGGGAAGGCCAGTCTCTACATGCACACTTGGCCAATTCCTGGTTAGGGAAGGCCAGTCTCTACATGCACACTTGTCTAATCCCTGGTTAGGGAAGGCCAGTCTCTACATGCACACTTGGCCAATCCCTGGTTAGGGAAGGCCAGTCTCTACATGCACACTTGTCTAATCCCTGGTTAGGGAAGGCCAGTCTCTACATGCACACTTGGCCAATCCCTGGTTAGGGAAGGCCAGTCTCTACATACTTGGCCAATCACTGGGTAAGGTTGGTTGCCTGAGTGGGCATTTTCTGTGTGTGGAGATGGAAGCAGGAAGTAGAGACCGATGGGAACCCAGTAAGTGTCAAAAAGTGGGTGGATCAATGAATTGAATACTCTTCCGATTTTGGTTTTGCTTTTAACCCATTAGAGCCTGTTTGATTTTTTTTTTTCCTCTAGCAAAAAACCCTCTAGGCACTTGTGTTAGGATTATGCCCAGTACAGATTTTCGTTCAAGCATCTATCTATGGGGACCGAAGACGATTGCCTTCCCCGCTAACCATTGGTGGAAAAGCAAAACAAAAAGTATAATTTTGCCAAAGAATATCCCCCAACTCATCCCTGCTGTCTACATGAACGGGACTACCATTGCCTTATTGTGCATATGTTCAAATGAGTATCTCTTTTTGAAGGCTGGGGGGTGGGGGCCCTTACTTTCTTTATGTTGCTTAGATTTCCTCTCCATTTCGTACCAACCACTTTGTGTCGAAATCCTTCAAGCGATTTGTGTTCTATCGTTGGTAGCAAATGAAAAAAATTATAATGGACATCACATCTAATAACAGGAATCACAAGAGAGGGGTGTCGTGGTGCGGAGGAGAAAAGAACCAGCTTTCAATATCACACAAAAAGAAAGAAAAAAAAATGGAAATGGCTCACTGTCGATAATTTCAAATCTCCTCTACGTTTCAGTTCTTGTTGAGACTTCTTTCCCGCTAATGGGTTGCCGGCTGAGACAACACGCAGCCAGTTTCCGTGCTGTTCCTGCTTATTTTGCAGCCCAGGACCAGCAGTGGGTATATGTAATTTATCCACAGATTCTATTCAATCACCAGCCAAACAAGACTGAGAAAGGTCAAGTAGATGAAAGCGCGATGCTCACAGTGGGGAGGAAAGGAAAGAGGGCCGATAGGCTGGGTCTTGGGGGGGGTGAGTCTCAAGACAAGGGTGGGACAAAAAGACTAAGGATTAAATATAAACAAGATATTAGGGAATTATCCCAAAAATAATCAAAAATTATGTATTTGGTCAATTTCTGTTTGACCTCAGGGAGTAGATTCTTAAGTAGACCAATTTCAGTGGGATGTGCCAACAGCCCCATCTCTGTAGTCAAGGAGCAAGAGGAATGTTGATGATGTTTTTTTATTTCTAATCCTTCTCTTTCCTTGAAATCAGCAGTGTCAGAAGTACAGTGAGTGTGAAACAACCACCAGGACCATTGCTCTAGTAAAATTAGAGCACTAAAGATGGGTAAATGTTGGCCAAATGCCCACTTGGTCAAGAATTGTCCTTTATTTTTGAACATTTTTTATCAAAAAGCTGAGTATATTGGTCTCATTCAATTGAACCCATGGGCAAAGTAGTTGTTCACATTGATAACACCACAAACAGTAAGCCCTGGCGGCATCAAAACCAAGGTGCTGTACAGACCTGGATAAGATAATGAAAACAATAATTATCTCCAGAGCCATGGTGGCATCATTTGTGGTCATTCCTTTTTAAAGAATTTTATAAGCTTGGGAAACCCCTTTAAGGTTTCTGTATATAAAAACTTTGCTACAATGTATCCCATCTTCCAAGTCCTTATTTCATTACACAGATCACGATGACGCACACAGACCCCCTGGACTTGTTTGTTGTAATTTTATAGTCTTCTTGTGTTTGCCGTTGTTAATGAGTAGGACCAAATACAAGTCTGTGCAGGAGGAAGTTCATTATACGGAGCACAGAATTTTGGGCACCTCTATATATAGTGTGATGGTGGTCCCCTTCACCTACTTAATACATTAAAGGTCATCTTCAAGGAGATAAACTAGATTCTGCATGTAATGCTTTCTGCACTGGGTACACAAACAGTCATGGGGTGGAGTAAGGAGGGTCCGAATTACCTTTAGGACTAACAGAAACATAGATCTTTGATTAAAGACTAAATAGGATGGGGTTATCCGAGGCATCTAAATAATCCCACAGAAAACGAAGCAGTGGAGGAAATGGAACATTACAAGAAATACCTCCAAGTAATTACTAGGATCTCCTTATCACATGAGTAATCCATCATACTGAGACATGAAGAGTAATTGCCCTGTATGATGCCATAGAGGTCCATCCCGCTCTGCCCTAGTGAGCAAGTCCGCCCCACCTCTACAATCATGGCTACTAGGAGGGCTGACCCCTATAATAATACCACCCGCCTAATACCCGTCCCCTGTGATTAGTACCGTAAATACATCTCAAGACAGAGACAACATTCAGTCTGATCCTTCAGGTAGGAATAAAGACCCTTTAATATTCTATCTATCATATATCATTCATAGATGATGGATGGGAAAGGTTCTGATGAACTGAAACGTTGCACATTTGGACTAATAAAATCCTCTTTTTTTCACTGAATTGCTGTGTGCTGCCCAGTTTTCTGCTTTTGTATCATCTATCTAGATATCTATCATCTGTCTTCCTATCTATCTTGTACAAAAATATAAACACAGGCAGAACAAGAAATGCAGAGAAAATTGAGATATTCACTCATGTCCCTGCAAAGCTTCATACCTCTGCTAGGGCCATTTATCTATCTATCTGTATATCTATCTATCTATCTATCTATCTATCTATCTATCTATCACATATCTATCTCATATCTATCTATCTATCTCATATCTATCTATCTATCTATCTCAAATCTATCTATATATCATATCTATTTATCTATCTATCTATCTATCTATCTATCTATCCATCCGTATATCCTATCTATCTATCTATTTCACATTATCTCTTTATCTCATATCTATCAATCTATCTATCTATTTAAGATAACTATCTATGTCATATCTATCTATCTATCTATCTATCTATCTATCTCATATCTATCTATCTCATATCTATCTATCACATATCTATCTATCTATCTCATATCTATCTATCTATCTATCTATCTATCTATCACATATCTATCTATCTATCTATCTATCACATATCTATCTATCTATCTATCTATCTATCACATATCTATCTATCTATCTATCTCATATCTATCTATCTCGTATCTATCTATCTCATATCTATCTATCTATCTATCTATCTATCTCATATCTATCTATCTATCTATCTATCTATCTATCTATCCGTATATCTTTATCTATCTATCTATCTATCTATCTATCTATTTCACATTATCTATTTATCTCATATCTATCTATCCATCTATGCGTATATCATATCTATCTATCTATAAATCTATCTATCTATCTTCCTCATATCTATCTATCTGTCTCATATCTATCTCATTCATTCTTTATCTATCTATCTATCTATCTATCTATCTATTTCTATTTAAGCAGACTTCCATATTGCTCAGTTGTGAAGAACAAGTGCTCTGAGGTCTTACAGTAAGCTCGCCCGCCCCCATCCATCCCCTGTGTGTAGCAGACATATTGCAGACACTTCATTAGTTGTCCTTGCCCTTAATCTGTTATCCTGGGCTCCATATCTCCAGTTTCACATGGGTCATCTTTACCCAGATAGGTCTTTTAGGACTCCACTCACTTTACAACCTCTTGCAGTCGCTCCCCTCAGGGTAGTGAAGCTGACTTGTGTTCGTAAGCTCTGTGCTTTTGATATTATGCATATTTTAGGTCATATTCATTTTATGAGGATTTTATTGCCTCCGGAGATGTCTACATGTCAGAGGCTTTGTCCTTAAATCTTACATCAAACTGAGGAGGGAAATGAATTAAACACAATTGGAAGCGATTAGAGATGGCGGCGGACAACCCCGGATTCACCTTCACTGACGTCTTGATAGGAAGATCAGAAGTTCATTCTGATATTGTAATATTTTTGCCTGTAACAAGAATTTGCTCTAAATTATTGGAAAATGACCTGTTTAAGTCAAATTTTTATGAAGATATTCTTAATTAGTTTTTGCTAATTTTTTTTTCCATCTCATTATCTACGTTTTTAAAATAATCCTGAAATCTTTCAGATTTCCTTTTTGCTACTAAGCCTCAAGTACACTGGTGCTTCCTGTTCTGTAGAGATCACTTCTCATATCATCATTATACAATGACAGGTAACGCCTACGAATAGATAACACAGGATCCGACACAGACAATAGGTGATGGTCACAGCTCATCTCTCCCCTTCCCATTCCTTGCACAGGTCACAGAGCATGCCCACAATACTCTCCCACAGGGGACAATAAGCATTTCCTGTCTGTGGTTCTATATGGTGCATGCGGCTGCTGTAAAGCAAATCTCTAAACTGCTGTGAACAGATCAGAGCAGCAGCTCTGAAAAGATGGGTGATGTCATAATAGCTAAATTGTAAAAAAAAAAATCTACAAACCTAAAATAGAAGAAACTATTACTATGCAGCTCTAATGAGTTAAAAACCTAGGTGACACCTTGTTGGTAACAGCAACCATAAAATAGACCAGAAAATAGAACCAATAAACCACTCAAGAAAACAGCTAACCAACCAACCAAATAAAAAAGCAACCAACTAACCAACTAATCTATCAGACAATCAACAAACCAACCAACCAACCAACCATCTAACTGACCAACTAATTTATCAACCAACTAACCAACTAATCTATCAGACAATCAACAAACCAACCAACTAACCAGCCATTTAACTGACCAACTAATTTATCAATCAACTAAGCAAGCAACCATCTAATTAACCAACTGACCAACTAATCTATCAATCAACTAACAAACCAACCAACCAAAAAAAACAACCAACTAATTTATCAGTCAATCAACTAATCAACCAACCATCTAACTAACCAACTGACCAACAAATCAGACAATTAATCAAGCAACTATTATATCTATCAATCAGCCAACCAGCTAATCAACCAACAAAGTAACCAAATAATCAACCAACAAAGCAACCAGCTAACTACCCAAACCAGCCAGCAATTTAATCATCCAACTAATCAATCAATCAGGCAGCTAATGAGTCAGTTACAAAACTAACCAATCAACAAATGAACCAACTAACCAATCAATATAGCGTGCCCACACACATTAGATAAAAGTCAAACAATCCCCTATGAATTTGAGCAGGATGGGCCATCTACTGTCTGTGATATGGATGGTGGTGCTCCAACCTTCCCTTGATGGCTGATGTGGAGGCAAAGGAAGATCAGCTGTTGGATTTGATATGCTTGATCTTTGTTCCCCTGGGAGATAAGCCACCATCAGAGGAGCTCAGCAACAGCTTATCTCCCTCTCCCCACTGAAAACATATGCAAGATTGGACAAGATCAGTGTGTAAGTGTTTGGGTAGGTCAGGAGAACTAGTCAGTGCTAACAACTATTGTAAATGTACAGTATAGGCATCTAACTAACCATACAACAAACTAACCAATCAACCAAATAACAAAGTATCCAACTTGTCAATCTACTATAACTAGCAGATCAACTATTAACCAACTAAGTAACCAAACATTTAACCAACCAACTATATCTAGCATATCAACAAATAATACAACCAACTAAAGAAGCAACTGACCAGCTAATATAACTAGCAGATTAATTATACAACCAACTAACCAAGCAACTGATCAGCTAATATAACTAACAGATTAAATAATTATATAACCAACTAACCAAACAACTGACCAACTATTATAACTAGCAGATTAATTATATAACCAACTAACCAAGCAACTGACCAACTATTATAACTAGCAGATCAACTATTTAACCAACTAAGTAGCCAAAGATCTAACCAACTAGATCTTCTAGTCATCCAAAACTAACCAACCAAAGAAGTAACCAACTTCTGTAACTAGCAGATCAACTAATTAACCAACTAACTACCCAAATAACTAATTAAGCAACTAAATAACCAAACAATTAATTATATTCTTCCTGCATTTTTCTTATGTTAGCTGGTATCCTTCTTTAGAATTGTCAGATTTGTATGGAATGCGGCAGTGCCATGAGATGGCGGTATGTACCGAGGTATAAGGCAGTATCTCTATGTCTGTACATACTGTATGATATGGGGGGACATCTCTATACTAAGTGCACATGATGCTGTATTAGTGCTGGACTACATGGAGGACTACAAGTGAAACAGCGTCTCCACACATTCATTATTTACTCAGACAGATGTTAAGAAATAATTTATAGGACGCTCATCTTTCTTTCATATAAGAATCAATGGCCGCACATTAGGCAAACGGCTGATAGATTCCTCTGACGAAAACCATTCCGTGTTAGATCATTGCAGCTGAGGATCATATAGGGGGGGTATATGGGGGTCATACGGGGGGGTTATATATGGTTTTTTTATAGGGTTTGTTTACAGCCCCCCTGGGGGGGTTTCATTTATTTCTTTTGGGGGGGTGTTATTTTTTTTTTTTGGGGGGGGATTTTTTTGTTTTGGTTTTGGTTTTTTTTTTTGATTCGGGGGGGGGGGTCCGTTTGGTGCCCCCCTGGGCTTTTTTTTTTTTGTTGTTGTTTTTGCCCCCCCCCTCTTTTTGTGTTTTTTGTTTTGTTTGTTGTTCTTTTTTTTTTTGATTGTAAACTCTTGTGTCACCCTCTACCTCATAGATTGTAAGCTCTTGTGTCACCTCCTCTACCTCATAGATTGTAAGCTCTTGTGTCACCCCCTCTACCTCATAGATTGTAAGCTCTTGTGTCACCTCCTCTACCTCATAGATTGTAAGCTCTTGTGTCACCTCCTCTACCTCATAGATTGTAAGCTCTTGTGTCACCCCCTCTACCTCATAGATTGTAAGCTCTTGTGTCACCTCCTCTACCTCATAGATTGTAAGCTCTTGTGTCACCCCTCTACCTCATAGATTGTAAGCTCTTGTGTCACCCCCTCTACCTCATAGAGTGTAAGCTCTTGTGTCACCTCCTCTACCTCATAGATTGTAAGCTCTTGTGTCACCTCCTCTACCTCATAGATTGTGAGCTCTTGTGTCACCTCCTCTACCTCATAGATTGTAAGCTCTTGTGTCACCTCTACCTCATAGATTGTAAGCTCTTGTGTCACCTCCTCTACCTCATAGATTGTAAGCTCTTGTCACCCCCTCTACCTCATAGACTGTAAGCTCTTGTGTCACCCCCTCTACCTCATAGATTGTAAGCTCTTGTGTCACCTCCTCTACCTCATAGATTGTAAGCTCTTGTGTCACCTCCTCTACCTCATAGATTGTAAGCTCTTGTGTCACCCCCTCTACCTCATAGATTGTAAGCTCTTTTGTCACCTCCTGTACCTCATAGATTGTAAGCTCTTGTGTCACCTCCTCTATCTCATAGATTGTAAGCTCTTCTGTCACCTCTACCTCATAGATTGTAAGCTCTTGTGTCACCTCCTCTACCTCATAGATTGTAAGCTCTTGTGTCACCTCCTCTACCTCATAGATTGTAAGCTCTTGTGTCACCCCCTCTACCTCATAGATTGTAAGCTCTTGTGTCACCTCCTCTACCTCATAGATTGTAAGCTCTTGTGTCACCTCTACCTCATAGATTGTAAGCTCTTGTGTCACCTCCTCTACCTCATAGATTGTAAGCTCTTGTGTCACCTCCTCTACCTCATAGATTGTAAGCTCTTGTGTCACCCCCTCTACCTCATAGATTGTAAGCTCTTGTGTCACCTCCTCTACCTCATAGATTGTAAGCTCTTGTGTCACCTCCTCTACCTCATAGATTGTAAACTCTTGTGTCACCTACCTCATAGATTGTAAGCTCTTGTGTCACCTACCTCATAGATTGTAAGCTCGTGTCCCCCCTCTACTTCATAGATTGTAAGCTCTTGTGACACCTACCTCATAGATTGTAAGCTCTTGTGTCACCTCCTCTACCTCATAGATTGTAAGCTCTTGTGTCACCCCCTCTACCTCATAGATTGTAAGCTCTTGTGTCACCCCCTCTACCTCATAGATTGTAAGCTCTTGTGTCACCTCCTCTACCTCATAGATTGTAAACTCTTGTGTCACCTCCTCTACCTCATAGATTGTAAGCTCTTGTGTCACCTCTACCTCATAGATTGTAAGCTCTTGTGTCACCTCTACCTCATAGATTGTAAGCTCTTGTGTCACCCCCTCTACCTCATAGATTGTAAGCTCTTGTGTCACCTCTACCTCATAGATTGTAAGCTCTTGTGTCACCTCCTCTACCTCATAGATTGTAAGCTATTGTGTCACCTCTACCTCATAGATTGTAAGCTCTTGTGTCACCTCCTCTACCTCATAGAGTGTAAGCTCTTGTGTCACCTCTACCTCATAGATTGTAAGCTCTTGTGTCACCCCCTCTACCTCATAGATTGTAAGCTCTTGTGTCACCTCTACCTCATAGATTGTAAGCTCTTGTGTCACCCCCTCTACCTGATAGATTGTAAGCTCTGGTGTCACCCCCTCTACCTCATAGATTGTAAGCTCTTGTGTCACCTCCTCTACCTCATAGATTGTAAACTCTTGTGTCACCTCCTTTTACCTCATAGATTGTAAGCTCTTGTGTCACCTCTACCTCATAGATTGTAAGCTCTTGTGTCACCTCTACCTCATAGATTGTAAGCTCTTGTGTCACCCCCTCTACCTCATAGATTGTAAGCTCTTGTGTCACCCCCTCTACCTCATAGAGTGTAAGCTCTTGTGTCACCTCTACCTCATAGATTGTAAGCTCTTGTGTCACCTCCTCTACCTCATAGATTGTAAACTGTTGTGTCACCTCTACCTCATAGATTGTAAGCTCTTGTGTCACCCCCTCTACCTCATAGATTGTAAGCTCTTGTGTCACCTCCTCTACCTCATAGATTGTAAGCTCTTGTGTCACCTCCTCTACCTCATAGATTGTAAGCTCTTGTGTCACCTCTACCTCATAGATTGTAAGCTCTTGTGTCACCTCTACCTCATAGATTGTAAGCTCTTGTGTCACCTCCTCTACCTCATAGAGTGTAAGCTCTTGTGTCACCTCTACCTCATAGATTGTAAGCTCTTGTGTCACCTCCTCTACCTCATAGATTGTAAGCTCTTGTGTCACCTCTACCTCATAGATTGTAAACTCTTGTGTCACCCCCTCTACCTCATAGATTGTAAGCTCTTGTGTCACCCCCTCTACCTCATAGATTGTAAGCTCTTGTGTCACCTCCTCTACCTCATAGATTGTAAGCTCTTGTGTCACCTCCTCTACCTCATAGATTGTAAGCTCTTGTGTCACCTCTACCTCATAGATTGTAAGCTCTTGTGTCACCTCTACCTCATAGATTGTAAGCTCTTGTGTCACCTCCTCTACCTCATAGATTGTAAGCTCTTGTGTCACCCCCTCTACCTCATAGATTGTAAGCTCTTGTGTCACCTCTACCTCATAGATTGTAAGCTCTTGTGTCACCTCCTCTACCTCATAGATTGTAAGCTCTTGTGTCACCTCTACCTCATAGATTGTAAGCTCTTGTGTCACCTCCTCTACCTCATAGATTGTAAGCTCTTGTGTCACCTCTACCTCATAGATTGTAAGCTCTTGTGTCACCCCCTCTACCTCATAGATTGTAAGCTCTTGTGTCACCTCTACCTCATAGATTGTAAGCTCTTGTGTCACCTCCTCTACCTCATAGATTGTAAGCTCTTGTGTCACTTCCTCTACCTCATAGATTGTAAGCTCTTGTGTCACCTCCTCTACCTCATAGATTGTAAGCTCTTGTGTCACCTCTACCTCATAGATTGTAAGCTCTTGTGTCACCTCTACCTCATAGATTGTAAGCTCTTGTGTCACCCCCTCTACCTCATAGATTGTAAGCTCTTGTGTCACCTCCTCTACCTCATAGATTGTAAGCTCTTGTGTCACCTCCTCTACCTGATAGATTGTAAGCTCTTGTGTCACCCCCTCTACCTCATAGAGTGTAAGCTCTTGTGTCACCTCTACCTCATAGATTGTAAGCTCTTGTGTCACCCCCTCTACCTCATAGATTGTAAGCTCTTGTGTCACCTCTACCTCATAGATTGTAAGCTCTTGTGTCACCTCTACCTCATAGATTGTAAGCTCTTGTGTCACCTCCTCTACCTCATAGATTGTAAGCTCTTGTGTCACCTCCTCTACCTCATAGATTGTAAGCTCTTGTGTCACCTCTACCTCATAGATTGTAAGCTCTTGTGTCACCTCTACCTCATAGATTGTAAGCTCTTGTGTCACCTCCTCTACCTCATAGATTGTAAGCTCTTGTGTCACCTCTACCTCATAGATTGTAAGCTCTTGTGTCACCTCCTCTACCTCATAGATTGTAAGCTCTTGTGTCACCTCCTCTACCTCATAGATTGTAAGCTCTTGTGTCACCCCCTCTACCTCATAGATTGTAAGCTCTTGTGTCACCTCCTCTACCTCATAGATTGTAAGCTCTTGTGTCACCTCCTCTACCTGATAGATTGTAAGCTCTTGTGTCACCCCCTCTACCTCATAGAGTGTAAGCTCTTGTGTCACCTCTACCTCATAGATTGTAAGCTCTTGTGTCACCCCCTCTACCTCATAGATTGTAAGCTCTTGTGTCACCTCTACCTCATAGATTGTAAGCTCTTGTGTCACCTCCTCTACCTCATAGATTGTAAGCTCTTGTGTCACCTCCTCTACCTCATAGATTGTAAGCTCTTGTGTCACCTCCTCTACCTCATAGATTGTAAGCTCTTGTGTCACCTCTACCTCATAGATTGTAAGCTCTTGTGTCACCTCTACCTCATAGATTGTAAGCTCTTGTGTCACCCCCTCTACCTCATAGATTGTAAGCTCTTGTGTCACCTCCTCTACCTCATAGATTGTAAGCTCTTGTGTCACCTCCTCTACCTCATAGATTGTAAGCTCTTGTGTCACCCCCTCTACCTCATAGATTGTAAGCTCGTGTCACCTCCTCTACCTCATAGATTGAAAGCTTTTGTGTCACCTCTACCTCATAGATTGTAAGCTCTTGTGTCACCTCTACCTCATAGATTGTAAGCTCTTGTGTCACCTCCTCTACCTCATAGATTGTAAGCTCTTGTGTCACCCCCTCTACCTCATAGATTGTAAGCTCTTGTGTCACCTCCTCTACCTCATAGATTGTAAGCTCTTGTGTCACCTCTACCTCATAGATTGTAAGCTCTTGTGTCACCTCCTCTACCTCATAGATTGTAAGCTCCTGTGTCACCTCTACCTCATAGATTGTAAGCTCTTGTGTCACCTCCTCTACCTCATAGATTGTAAGCTCTTGTGTCACCTCCTCTACCTCATAGATTGTAAGCTCTTGTGTCACCTCCTCTACCTCATAGATTGTAAGCTCTTGTGTCACCTCCTCTACCTCATAGATTGTAAGCTCTTGTGTCACCTCCTCTACCTCATAGATTGTAAGCTCTTGTGTCACCTCTACCTCATAGATTGTAAGCTCTTGTGTCACCTCCTCTACCTCATAGATTGTAAGCTCTTGTGTCACCCCCTCTACCTCATAGAGTGTAAGCTCTTGTGTCACCTCTACCTCATAGATTGTAAGCTCGTGTCACCCCCTCTACCTCATAGATTGTAAGCTCTTGTGTCACCTCCTCTACCTCATAGATTGTAAGCTCTTGTGTCGCCTCCTCTACCTCATAGATTGTAAGCTCTTGTGTCACCTCTACCTCATAGACTGTAAGCTCTTGTGTCACCTCCTCTACCTCATAGATTGTAAGCTCTTGTGTCACCTCTACCTCATAGATTGTAAGCTCTTGTGTCACCTCCTCTACCTCATAGATTGTAAGCTCTTGTGTCACTTCCTCTACCTCCTAGATTGTAAGCTCTTGTGTCACCTCCTCTACCTCATAGATTGTAAGCTCTTGTGTCACCTCTACCTCATAGATTGTAAGCTCTTGTGTCACCTCTACCTCATAGATTGTAAGCTCTTGTGTCACCCCCTCTACCTCATAGATTGTAAGCTCTTGTGTCACCTCCTCTACCTCATAGATTGTAAGCTCTTGTGTCACCTCCTCTACCTGATAGATTGTAAGCTCTTGTGTCACCCCCTCTACCTCATAGAGTGTAAGCTCTTGTGTCACCTCTACCTCATAGATTGTAAGCTCTTGTGTCACCCCTCTACCTCATAGATTGTAAGCTCTTGTGTCACCTCTACCTCATAGATTGTAAGCTCTTGTGTCACCTCCTCTACCTCATAGATTGTAAGCTCTTGTGTCACCTCCTCTACCTCATAGATTGTAAGCTCTTGTGTCACCTCCTCTACCTCATAGATTGTAAGCTCTTGTGTCACCTCTACCTCATAGATTGTAAGCTCTTGTGTCACCTCTACCTCATAGATTGTAAGCTCTTGTGTCACCTCCTCTACCTCATAGATTGTAAGCTCTTGTGTCACCTCTACCTCATAGATTGTAAGCTCTTGTGTCACCTCCTCTACCTCATAGATTGTAAGCTCTTGTGTCACCTCCTCTACCTCATAGATTGTAAGCTCTTGTGTCACCCCCTCTACCTCATAGATTGTAAGCTCTTGTGTCACCTCCTCTACCTCATAGATTGTAAGCTCTTGTGTCACCTCCTCTACCTGATAGATTGTAAGCTCTTGTGTCACCCCCTCTACCTCATAGAGTGTAAGCTCTTGTGTCACCTCTACTTCATAGATTGTAAGCTCTTGTGTCACCCCCTCTACCTCATAGATTGTAAGCTCTTGTGTCACCTCCTCTACCTCATAGATTGTAAGCTCTTGTGTCACCTCCTCTACCTCATAGATTGTAAGCTCTTGTGTCACCTCCTCTACCTCATAGATTGTAAGCTCTTGTGTCACCCCCTCTACCTCATAGATTGTAAGCTCTTGTGTCACCCTCTACCTCATAGATTGTAAGCTCTTGTGTCACCCCTCTACCTCATAGATTGTAAGCTCTTGTGTCACCCCTCTACCTCATAGATTGTAAGCTCTTGTGTCACCTCCTCTACCTCATAGATTGTAAGCTCTTGTGTCACCTCTACCTCATAGATTGTAAGCTCTTGTGTCACCTCCTCTACCTCATAGATTGTAAGCTCTTGTGTCACCTCCTCTACCTCATAGATTGTAAGCTCTTGTGTCACCTCTACCTCATAGATTGTAAGCTCTTGTGTCACCCCTCTACCTCATAGATTGTAAGCTCTTGTGTCACCTCCTCTACCTCATAGATTGTAAGCTCTTGTGTCACCCCCTCTACCTCATAGATTGTAAGCTCTTGTGTCACCTCTACCTCATAGATTGTAAGCTCTTGTGTCACCCCTCTACCTCATAGATTGTAAGCTCTTGTGTCACCCCCTCTACCTCATAGATTGTAAGCTCTTGTGTCACCTCCTCTACCTCATAGATTGTAAGCTCTTGTGTCACCTCCTCTACCTCATAGATTGTAAGCTCTTGTGTCACCCCTCTACCTCATAGATTGTAAGCTCTTGTGTCACCTCCTCTACCTCATAGATTGTAAGCTCTTGTGTCACCCCTCTACCTCATAGATTGTAAGCTCTTGTGTCACCTCCTCTACCTCATAGATTGTAAGCTCTTGTGTCACCTCCTCTACCTCATAGATTGTAAGCTCTTGTGTCACCCCTCTACCTCATAGATTGTAAGCTCTTGTGTCACCTCCTCTACCTCATAGATTGTAAGCTCTTGTGTCACCTCCTCTACCTCATAGATTGTAAGCTCTTGTGTCACCTCCTCTACCTCATAGATTGTAAGCTCTTGTGTCACCTCCTCTACCTCATAGATTGTAAGCTCTTGTGTCACCTCCTCTACCTCATAGATTGTAAGCTCTTGTGTCCACCTCCTCTACCTCATAGATTGTAAGCTCTTGTGTCACCCCTCTACCTCATAGATTGTAAGCTCTTGTGTCACCTCCTCTACCTCATAGATTGTAAGCTCTTGTGTCACCTCCTCTACCTCATAGATTGTAAGCTCTTGTGTCACCCCTCTACCTCATAGATTGTAAGCTCTTGTGTCACCTCCTCTACCTCATAGATTGTAAGCTCTTGTGTCACCCCTCTACCTCATAGATTGTAAGCTCTTGTGTCACCTCCTCTACCTCATAGATTGTAAGCTCTTGTGTCACTTCCTCTACCTCATAGATTGTAAGCTCTTGTGTCACCTCCTCTACCTCATAGATTGTAAGCTCTTGTGTCACCCTCTACCTCATAGATTGTAAGCTCTTGTGTCACCTCCTCTACCTCATAGATTGTAAGCTCTTGTGTCACCCCCTCTACCTCATAGATTGTAAGCTCTTGTGTCACCTCCTCTACCTCATAGATTGTAAGCTCTTGTGTCACCTCCTCTACCTCATAGATTGTAAGCTCTTGTGTCACCCTCTACCTCATAGATTGTAAGCTCTTGTGTCACCCCTCTACCTCATAGATTGTAAGCTCTTGTGTCACCTCCTCTACCTCATAGATTGTAAGCTCTTGTGTCACCTCCTCTACCTCATAGATTGTAAGCTCTTGTGTCACCCCTCTACCTCATAGATTGTAAGCTCTTGTGTCACCCCTCTACCTCATAGATTGTAAGCTCTTGTGTCACCTCCTCTACCTCATAGATTGTAAGCTCTTGTGTCACCTCTACCTCATAGATTGTAAGCTCTTGTGTCACCTCCTCTACCTCATAGATTGTAAGCTCTTGTGTCACCTCCTCTACCTCATAGATTGTAAGCTCTTGTGTCACCTCCTCTACCTCATAGATTGTAAGCTCTTGTGTCACCTCCTCTACCTCATAGATTGTAAGCTCTTGTGTCACCTCCTCTACCTCATAGATTGTAAGCTCTTGTGTCACCCCCTCTACCTCATAGATTGTAAGCTCTTGTGTCACCTCCTCTACCTCATAGATTGTAAGCTCTTGTGTCACCTCCTCTACCTCATAGATTGTAAGCTCTTGTGTCACCCCTCTACCTCATAGATTGTAAGCTCTTGTGTCACCCCCTCTACCTCATAGATTGTAAGCTCTTGTGTCACCTCCTCTACCTCATAGATTGTAAGCTCTTGTGTCACCTCCTCTACCTCATAGATTGTAAGCTCTTGTGTCACCCCTCTACCTCATAGATTGTAAGCTCTTGTGTCACCTCCTCTACCTCATAGATTGTAAGCTCTTGTGTCACCCCTCTACCTCATAGATTGTAAGCTCTTGTGTCACCTCCTCTACCTCATAGATTGTAAGCTCTTGTGTCACCTCCTCTACCTCATAGATTGTAAGCTCTTGTGTCACCTCCTCTACCTCATAGATTGTAAGCTCTTGTGTCACCCTCTACCTCATAGATTGTAAGCTCTTGTGTCACCCCCTCTACCTCATAGATTGTAAGCTCTTGTGTCACCCCCTCTACCTCATAGATTGTAAGCTCTTGTGTCACCTCCTCTACCTCATAGATTGTAAGCTCTTGTGTCACCCCTCTACCTCATAGATTGTAAGCTCTTGTGTCACCCCTCTACCTCATAGATTGTAAGCTCTTGTGTCACCCCCTCTACCTCATAGATTGTAAGCTCTTGTGTCACCTCCTCTACCTCATAGATTGTAAGCTCTTGTGTCACCCCTCTACCTCATAGATTGTAAGCTCTTGTGTCACCTCCTCTACCTCATAGATTGTAAGCTCTTGTGTCACCTCCTCTACCTCATAGATTGTAAGCTCTTGTGTCACCTCCTCTACCTCATAGATTGTAAGCTCTTGTGTCACCTCCTCTACCTCATAGATTGTAAGCTCTTGTGTCACCTCCTCTACCTCATAGATTGTAAGCTCTTGTGTCACCTCCTCTACCTCATAGATTGTAAGCTCTTGTGTCACCTCCTCTACCTCATAGATTGTAAGCTCTTGTGTCACCTCCTCTACCTCATAGATTGTAAGCTCTTGTGTCACCTCCTCTACCTCATAGATTGTAAGCTCTTGTGTCACCCCTCTACCTCATAGATTGTAAGCTCTTGTGTCACCTCCTCTACCTCATAGATTGTAAGCTCTTGTGTCACCCCCTCTACCTCATAGATTGTAAGCTCTTGTGTCACCTCCTCTACCTCATAGATTGTAAGCTCTTGTGTCACCTCCTCTACCTCATAGATTGTAAGCTCTTGTGTCACCTCCTCTACCTCATAGATTGTAAGCTCTTGTGTCACCTCCTCTACCTCATAGATTGTAAGCTCTTGTGTCACCCTCTACCTCATAGATTGTAAGCTCTTGTGTCACCTCCTCTACCTCATAGATTGTAAGCTCTTGTGTCACCCTCTACCTCATAGATTGTAAGCTCTTGTGTCACCTCCTCTACCTCATAGATTGTAAGCTCTTGTGTCACCCTCTACCTCATAGATTGTAAGCTCTTGTGTCACCTCCTCTACCTCATAGATTGTAAGCTCTTGTGTCACCTCCTCTACCTCATAGATTGTAAGCTCTTGTGTCACCCCTCTACCTCATAGATTGTAAGCTCTTGTGTCACCTCCTCTACCTCATAGATTGTAAGCTCTTGTGTCACCCCTCTACCTCATAGATTGTAAGCTCTTGTGTCACCTCCTCTACCTCATAGATTGTAAGCTCTTGTGTCACCTCCTCTACCTCATAGATTGTAAGCTCTTGTGTCACCTCCTCTACCTCATAGATTGTAAGCTCTTGTGTCACCTCCTCTACCTCATAGATTGTAAGCTCTTGTGTCACCTCCTCTACCTCATAGATTGTAAGCTCTTGTGTCACCTCTACCTCATAGATTGTAAGCTCTTGTGTCACCTCCTCTACCTCATAGATTGTAAGCTCTTGTGTCACCCCTCTACCTCATAGATTGTAAGCTCTTGTGTCACCTCCTCTACCTCATAGATTGTAAGCTCTTGTGTCACCTCCTCTACCTCATAGATTGTAAGCTCTTGTGTCACCTCCTCTACCTCATAGATTGTAAGCTCTTGTGTCACCCCTCTACCTCATAGATTGTAAGCTCTTGTGTCACCTCCTCTACCTCATAGATTGTAAGCTCTTGTGTCACCTCCTCTACCTCATAGATTGTAAGCTCTTGTGTCACCTCCTCTACCTCATAGATTGTAAGCTCTTGTGTCACCTCCTCTACCTCATAGATTGTAAGCTCTTGTGTCACCTCCTCTACCTCATAGATTGTAAGCTCTTGTGTCACCTCTCCTCTACCTCGTAGATTGTAGCTCTTGTGTCACCTCCTCTACCTCATAGATTGTAAGCTCTTGTGTCACCTCCTCTACCTCATAGATTGTAAGCTCTTGTGTCACCTCCTCTACCTCATAGATTGTAAGCTCTTGTGTCACCTCCTCTACCTCATAGATTGTAAGCTCTTGTGTCACCTCCTCTACCTCATAGATTGTAAGCTCTTGTGTCACCTCCTCTACCTCATAGATTGTAAGCTCTTTGTGTCACCCTCTACCTCATAGATTGTAAGCTCTTGTGTCACCCCTCTACCTCATAGATTGTAAGCTCTTGTGTCACCCCCTCTACCTCATAGATTGTAAGCTCTTGTGTCACCTCCTCTACCTCATAGATTGTAAGCTCTTGTGTCACCTCCTCTACCTCATAGATTGTAAGCTCTTGTGTCACCCTCTACCTCATAGATTGTAAGCTCTTGTGTCACCTCACCTCTACCTCATAGATTGTAAGCTCTTGTGTCACCCTCTACCTCATAGATTGTAAGCTCTTGTGTCACCTCCTCTACCTCATAGATTGTAAGCTCTTGTGTCACCTCCGGCACCTCTACCTCATAGATTGTAAGCTCTTGTGTCACCTCCTCTACCTCATAGATTGTAAGCTCTTGTGTCACCTCCTCTACCTCATAGATTGTAAGCTCTTGTGTCACCTCCTCTACCTCATAGATTGTAAGCTCTTGTGTCACCTCCTCTACCTCATAGATTGTAAGCTCTTGTGTCACCTCCTCTACCTCATAGATTGTAAGCTCTTGTGTCACCTCCTCTACCTCATAGATTGTAAGCTCTTGTGTCACCCTCTACCTCATAGATTGTAAGCTCTTGTGTCACCTCCTCTACCTCATAGATTGTAAGCTCTTGTGTCACCTCTACCTCATAGATTGTAAGCTCTTGTGTCACCTCCTCTACCTCATAGATTGTAAGCTCTTGTGTCACCCCTCTACCTCATAGATTGTAAGCTCTTGTGTCACCTCCTCTACCTCATAGATTGTAAGCTCTTGTGTCACCCCCTCTACCTCATAGATTGTAAGCTCTTGTGTCACCTCCTCTACCTCATAGATTGTAAGCTCTTGTGTCACCCCCTCTACCTCATAGATTGTAAGCTCTTGTGTCACCTCCTCTACCTCATAGATTGTAAGCTCTTGTGTCACCTCCTCTACCTCATAGATTGTAAGCTCTTGTGTCACCTCCTCTACCTCATAGATTGTAAGCTCTTGTGTCACCTCCTCTACCTCATAGATTGTAAGCTCTTGTGTCACCTCCTCTACCTCATAGATTGTAAGCTCTTGTGTCACCTCCTCTACCTCATAGATTGTAAGCTCTTGTGTCACCTCCTCTACCTCATAGATTGTAAGCTCTTGTGTCACCTCCTCTACCTCATAGATTGTAAGCTCTTGTGTCACCTCCTCTACCTCATAGATTGTAAGCTCTTGTGTCACCCCCTCTACCTCATAGATTGTAAGCTCTTGTGTCACCCCTCTACCTCATAGATTGTAAGCTCTTGTGTCACCCCTCTACCTCATAGATTGTAAGCTCTTGTGTCACCTCCTCTACCTCATAGATTGTAAGCTCTTGTGTCACCTCCTCTACCTCATAGATTGTAAGCTCTTGTGTCACCTCCTCTACCTCATAGATTGTAAGCTCTTGTGTCACCTCCTCTACCTCATAGATTGTAAGCTCTTGTGTCACCTCTACCTCATAGATTGTAAGCTCTTGTGTCACCCCTCTACCTCATAGATTGTAAGCTCTTGTGTCACCCTCTACCTCATAGATTGTAAGCTCTTGTGTCACCTCCTCTACCTCATAGATTGTAAGCTCTTGTGTCACCCCTCTACCTCATAGATTGTAAGCTCTTGTGTCACCTCCTCTACCTCATAGATTGTAAGCTCTTGTGTCACCCTCCTCTACCTCATAGATTGTAAGCTCTTGTGTCACCTCCTCTACCTCATAGATTGTAAGCTCTTGTGTCACCCCCTCTACCTCATAGATTGTAAGCTCTTGTGTCACCTCCTCTACCTCATAGATTGTAAGCTCTTGTGTCACCTCCTCTACCTCATAGATTGTAAGCTCTTGTGTCACCCCTCTACCTCATAGATTGTAAGCTCTTGTGTCACCTCCTCTACCTCATAGAGTGTAAGCTCTTGTGTCACCCCCTCTACCCCATAGATTGTAAGCTCTTGTGTCACCTCCTCTACCTCATAGATTGTAAGCTCTTGTGTCACCCCCTCTACCCCATAGATTGTAAGCTCTTGTGTCACCTCCTCTACCTCATAGATTGTAAGCTCTTGTGTCACCTCCTCTACCTCATAGACTGTAAGCTCTTGTGTCACCTCCTCTACCTCATAGATTGTAAGCTCTTGTGTCACCTCCTCTACCTCATAGATTGTAAGCTCTTGTGTCACCTCCTCTACCTCATAGATTGTAAGCTCTTGTGTCACCCCTCTACCTCATAGATTGTAAGCTCTTGTGTCACCCCCTCTACCTCATAGATTGTAAGCTCTTGTGTCACCTCTACCTCATAGATTGTAAGCTCTTGTGTCACCTCCTCTACCTCATAGATTGTAAGCTCTTGTGTCACCTCTACCTCATAGATTGTAAGCTCTTTTGAGCAGGGCCCTCAGTCCCAGTGTGTGAATTGACTATTTCTTTGTAATGTATCTTTTTTGTCAGTACTTGAACCCTACAAGTTGTACAGAGCTGCGGAATATGTTGCCGCTATAGAAAAAAAAATGTATTATTATTATTATTATTATTATTATTATTATTATTACATATGGATCACATACAGTTGTGCCCTCCATCCATTCCCTTCTGCACCCACGGCATTTTATACTGGTAGATATGGGCATAACATGCAGAGATGTCATCCTGGAAAACCCCTTTACAGGGCAATACTTGGGCAATGGGTCATGGCAAAAAGGGGAGTGGCCTTTATAAAGAGTGTGGTTAAAATGGGATGATGTCACTGCTGGTAAAGCTATCAAACATGAAATAACATAATAAATAAATTCTAAATAAATTCAGATCAAAACAAAAAAATCTCCTTCCCGCACTCTTGCTATTGTGCTAAGTCATGTGTCTCTCTATATGTTGTAATAACCCCTGTGTCACCCTATACATTCTATTAACCCTTTTGTCCCCCTATACCTTCTATTAACCCCTGTGTCTCCCTATACATTCTATTAACCCATGTCTCTCTATATGTTGTAATAACCCCTGTGTCCCCCTATACAATCTATTAACCCCTGTGTTTCCCTATACATTCTATTAACCTGTGTGTCTTCCTGTACATTCTATTAACCCCTGTGTCTCCCTATACATTCTATTAACCCATGTCTCTCTATATGTTGCATTCTACTATCCCCTGTACAACAGGAAAGCGTTCACTAACTTCTGTGTAAATTCCCTCTGCATCTTACTGGCTACACTTGTCCTCCTTCCTCCTGTGGCTGCAGTTTTTTAGTTCATAGCCAGCTAATATACTGCTATACATTTCACCACCTCCACCAATTCAAGTTCTTTTTATTCAATAGCCGATGCTCCATTGGTTCTGGCACAGTTGGATTTTTTTTCTCTAGCCCCCACTGTTCCTGAGCAATCAGTGCTGGCAATTTCCGTGTCTGATATCCTAACTAGACTCCCTAATATCAAGAGGGTGGTATCAGGTAGGAGCAAGGAAGGGGTGTGGTTCTGAGCTCTTACACTGCCTCTGATTGGAGCTCTGAGTCACACCCCCTTTGCCTTCTCCTGCCTGACACCACCCACTGAACATTAGGGAGTCTAGTTAGGATATCAGGCACCAAAACTAATACTCAACATTCCCTGGAAGTCACAGGCTCCGAGTTGTAGTTTTAAAAACAAAAAGAGCTGCAGGTTGGGTTTAACTACAAAAAGATTCCACAGTGTCACACACTGGAGCCTTCTGCAATAGCAAAATCACAAAAACCACAAACATAATCCAGAGCCTAGAACTGTTATGGACATGGAGAATCTTAGAAACTGCCTGAGAGCGGGAATTACAGGAAAAACTTGTCTGCACCTTTAAAATCACCTGTAAAAGCTGGTCCTATCCTTACCCATGCATCTTGTGTCCACTAGAGGGAGCTCACTCTAGACAACCGGATCAGACACAATGTATCATCTCAAGATACAGGATACAGTGTCACATCTCTTATCGGGAGGGGGAGGGGTGCAGTAAAATGACTGACATGACCGAATTATCAGAGCTGGGAAAGTTCTTTATCTTCCAGGAGGAAATAGACAATGTCGCTCACATACAGACTTAGTCACTCTCGTCTTGTTTTGTGGTGTTTTTCCTGTTTTTTTTTTTTTTCATTTCTGTTGATTTCAGGTTAATGGTTTATGTAAGAAGAAAGTCTGTCTGTAACTGTTTCTATAGGGTCAATGAAGACAATGGTTGTGTTTCCCATATACTATATGTAGCAGGTTTACTTCACATTGTAACATTGTAACAACTCCACATAGACTAAGCAGGAATCTGTACAGCGATCGGGGTCTTATTTAGGAGATTAGTCTGGGGTCAAATTATGACGAGAATCTGAATGACTATAGGGGTGTCATATTAGGGTCTGAATTTATTCAGGGATCTGACTGGGGTCTTCTCTGGGGTCTGAATAAATTTATGGGTTTTATCTGGTATGTTCTAGGGCTGGAGTCTCAAGCAATTTAGTGGTCTCCTCTGGGGTCTTAATGTAGGGATCTCATCTGGTGTTTAACCATCTAAACATCTGGACTTGGGTCTGAATCAATTTAGGTTTTTTTCAGGAATCTGAATCAATAAATGCTCTTTTCTGGGGTCTGAATTATTTTAGGAATCTGGTTTGGGGACTAAATCAATTCTTGTGAATTAACCTGCAGGTTTCATCTGGTCTTCTTGTGGGTCTGAATTAATTTAGGGGTTTTCTATAGGGTCTGGATTACAGATCAGGGCTGGAGTCTCTAACATTTTGGTGGTCTCAGGGGTACTGGTGTCTCCACTGGGGTCTGAACCCTTTCCCGACATCCGCCGGGTGCTTAAATATGGCGGCCACTTGGGACCCGAGCAGCCGCCATAGCCGCCGGGTTTCTGCTGTATTATACAGCAGACACCTGGCGCTAATGCCCGTGATCAGTGCCCACAATGACCACGAGCATTAACCCCTCTGGCACCTCGGTCAAAGCTGACCAAGGTACCATTTTACCGGCGGCGCCCAGGCACTGCCATTATTCCAGGGATCGCCGGCACCCGGAGCTTGCTCCAGGTCCAGCGTCCCATTGCTATGACAGCCGGGAGCCAGCATTGTAATGCATTGCATTAGTGATCAGACCACCTGGGGATCAAGACCCCTAGGGAGTCTAATAAATGCAAAAAAAAAAGTAAAAAAAAAAAAAAAAATTAAAAGTTCAAATCACCCCCTTTTCCCTAGAACACATATAAAAGTAGTTAAATACTGTGAAACACATACACATTAGGTATCCCTGTGTCCGAAAACGCCCACTCTACAAAGCTATAAAAATATTTTTCCCGTACAGTAAATGCTGTAGCGGGAAAAAAAAATCAAAAATACCAAACCGCCTTTTTTTCACTGTTTTGCCTCTGATAAAAATTTGAATAAAAACTGGTCAAAGCAATAGTAATTCCCCAAAATGGTATAACTAAAAAGTACACCTGGCCCCACAAAAAAATATGCCCTATGCATCCCCGTGCATGGAAGTATAAAAAAGTTAGGGGTGTCAGAATATGGCGACTTTTAAAAGAAATATATTTTTGCACAGTTTTGGATTTTTGTTAATGGGTTAAAATGTAAATAAAATCATATAAATTTGGTATCCACGGAATCGCACCGAAACAGAATACAGGAGACACAACTGCAGTTTTTCTCCAATTCCACCCCATTCTGATTTTTTTTCCAGCTTCTTAGTACATTGTACAGAATAATAAATGGTCGCATCATGAAAAACAATTTGTCCCGCAACATTGAGACCTCATATGGCTCTGAGAACGGAAAAATATAAAAGTTATTGGGTTTGGAAGGGGAGGAGTCAAAAACGAAAAGCGAAAATTGAAAAATGTCACCGGCGAGAATAGGGGTCTCATCTGGGGTCTGAATTAATTTAGGGTTTTCTATAGGGTCTGGATTACAGATCAGGGATGGAGCCTCAAGCATTTTGGTGGTCTTATCATGGGTTCTAGGGTATCCTCTGGGGTCTTAATTTAGGGGTCTTTGCAGATGCCTGAATTTACTTGACAGGTCTGGGGCTTACATTACTTGTGAGATCTGGGAACTGAATGATCTTTGCAGTTTGGGAACATTTTTTTCTTGTACAATATTTTTATTTGATTTGTGTTTTACT
The DNA here is from genome assembly GCA_947044405.1 of Leptodactylus fallax. Taxonomy (NCBI): domain Eukaryota; kingdom Metazoa; phylum Chordata; class Amphibia; order Anura; family Leptodactylidae; genus Leptodactylus; species Leptodactylus fallax. The sequence continues at coordinate 371,103 of CAMRHE010000765.1, forward strand.
TTTTTAGACTTTATTCTTTACTAATATTACTTAGGAGTTCCCAAGAGAGGATTTCTTGGTAAACCTGGCTCCAAACAATGGGAAAGTTCCTACTGTTCACCATCAGTGGGTTGCCAAAAAGAAGAAGCCCCCTCCTCACTCCCATGTCATCTTCTATATCATAACTGGTTTTCATCGGCACCTACAACTTTTCTCTTTTACTACAATGTATCAAACTAATGTAGCCCTTTATCGTCCTGTTGATTCCTTCTTGTAATACTTCCCAAACCGGCAGAGGAGGGTCCGGGGTTTACTGGATCACCCCCATCCACACTGCCATCTCTTGCCCAACTACCATGGACCTAATAGCCCTACAGAGCTGTATATACCCTCCACCCATACAATGCCATACTGTATACCCTCCAGGGGTGTTTACGGGGCACAATACACCCCCATTGTCAGCTATATATTACATTGTAGGGACACGGAGATACAGGATAGGTCTGCAGCCTATTACACAGACATGGACAGGGCCACCTCTGAACAAGCCCCACAACCTCGCCCATTGTGAATTCTCTGCAATCTTTCATTCTTTGATATCTCTTTCATGTTTGTATCCAGTGGATAAATCTTATAAGAGGGAAATATTAAGAACAAACACCCAGATATAATAACATCCTCCATCTTCGATCACAGACAGTCCAGCAATGAGAAATGTGTGAAGAAAAGAAATGATCATAGAAAGATCCCGGGAAGGTAAAGAATAAGATTTACAGCATTAGAAGAAGAAACACGGGGATCATGTGGAGAGCGCTGATATGGAGCACAAGATGTGTCGGAGGAAGTCGGATGAGATATTTGCACATTTGTGAAGAGGTTCTAGAGATGTCAGCAGAGAAGAAGCCGACCTGTCCTAGAAAATATATAGTATATAATCTACAGGATACTCCCAACTGTTCTACACTATCATCTATCTATCTATCTATCTATCTATCTATCTATCTATCTATCTATCTATCTATCTCATATCTATCTATCTCATATCTATCTAATATCTATCTATCTATCTATCTATCTATCTATCTATCTCATATCTATCTATCTCATATCTATCTAATATCTATCTATCTATCTATCTATCTCATATCTATCTATCTATCTCATATCTATCTATCTATCTCATATCTATCTATCTCATATCTATCTAATATCTATCTATCTATCTATCTATCTATCTATCTCATATCTATCTATCTATCTATCTATCTCATATCTATCTATCTCATATATATCTATCTATCTCATATCTATCTATCTATCTCATATCTATCTATCTATCTATCTATCTCATATCTATCTATCTCATATCTATCTATCTATCTCATATCTATCTCATATCTATCTATCTATCTCATATCTATCTATCTATCTATCTATCTCATATCTATCTATCTCATATATATCTATCTATCTCATATCTATCTATCTATCTATCTCATATCTATCTATCTCATATCTATCTCATATCTATCTATCTATCTCATATCTATCTATCTATCTATCTCATATCTATCTATCGATCTATCTCATATCTATCTATCTATCTCATATCTATCTATCATATCTATCTATCTATCTATCTATCTCATATCTATCTATCTATCTATCTATCTATCTATCTCATATCTATCTATCATATCTATCTATCTATCTATCTATCTCATATCTATCTATCTCATATCTATCTATCTATCTCATATCTATCTATCATATCTATCTATCTATCTATCTCATATCTATCTATCTCATATCTATCTATCTATCTCATATCTATCTATCTATCTATCTATCTATCTATCTCATATCTATCTATCTATCTCATATCTATCTATCTATCTATCTATCTATCTATCTATCTATCTCATATCTATCTATCTATCTCATATCTATCTATCTATCTCATATCTATCTCATATCTATCTATCTATCTATCTATCTATCTATCTTATATCTATCTCATATCTATCTCATATCTATCTCATATCTATCTATCTATCTATCTATCTATCTATCTATCTCATATCTATCTATCTATCTATCTCATATCTATCTCATATCTATCTATCTATCTATCTATCTCATATCTACCTCATATCTATCTATCTCATATCTATCTATCTATCTATCTCATATCTATCTCATATCTATCTCATATCTATCTCATATCTATCTCATATCTATCTATCTCATATCTATCTCATATCTATCTATCTATCTATCTATCTATCTATCTATCTATCTATCTCATATCTATCGCATATCTATCTATCTCATATCTATCTATCTATCTCATATCTATCTATCTCATATCTATCTATCTATCTATCTATCTCATATCTATCTCATATCTATCTCATATCTATCTATCTATCTATCTATCTATCTTATATCTATCTCATATCTATCTCATATCTATCTATCTATCTATCTATCTATCTATCTCATATCTATCTATCTATCTATCTATCTATCTCATATCTACCTCATATCTATCTATCTATCTCATATCTATCTATCTCATATCTATCTATCTATCTCATATCTATCTCATATCTATCTATCTATCTATCTCATATATATCTATCTAGTTACACTATATAGGTAATTGGTGAGGGAAACAGCTTGCAGATGTTCATTTGATTTGCCTTATAACACACCACAGAGACTAGAACTGTAATATGGCATATCCCTTGGGCAACACTTCCTGTCACATGCTCTCATACTTCAGTATTGTCAGAGAGACTTTATGTAAATCCAGATCACCGCTCATGCACCAATGTCAGCATCCTAATTTGCAATGTGATTGTCCAAGTACATGACAGGCAGTGTTGTCAGAGGGATATTGGATCAGAGGAATTGTAGACTGTAGTCTGATACCTTCAGTCAATGATTTATCCACACATATAAGGCGATGACCAAATGACATTGTGAATGGTGTGGGTGTGGAGACAGGGGTGTAATAAAATGTCATGTAACTCTGTCGGCACTTCCCCTTTAAGTTAGCCACCTGAGCCCTGAGTAGTTTTCATAGTGACATTTGATCCGTCTCTCCATCCATCCCTTGCCACTTATTTATCCCTACACTCCATCCATCTATATGATGGGACAGTTATATTGTATCAGTGTCATAATTGTCATATATTACTGCGCCAATGAAGGGTGAAATTTGGAGAATTGCTCATTTGTGAAGCCATTTGGCTGTTTTCTTTGAGAGCGCGGTGCTCCTTTAATGGATGCGCCATATATCGAGGCGGCGATGGAAGATTATATTATTGTCAGACTAATTCAGATTGGAATTTAATTTTTTTCAATGGTTTATTATTCGCATAAATGGGATTATTAAAGCTGAATTGATAGGGACAGTAACGGAGAGAAGATAATGGACACGTGTGATTAGAGCCATTGTAACACAATCATCTGTTTCCGAGTCTGGATCGGTCCTGGGCGCTATGACAGCCGCTAACCAGAGGTTGTCTCTGCCGTAATATACCACCGTAATATACCATCTGCATGGTAACATGTAGAGAACATGGACCCTCACCAACTATTGTATCGCCATCGTCTATGGCAACATTTATCCAGCCCATTGCAACAATCGCCAATGGAATCCTAAGACTTCTTCTAAAGTGCAAGGGAAGAACCTACATTTGTTGTGGGGCCCCTGGAGGGCCCCCACATTAAATTCACTGTCCTTATTTTAATGGGTCCCAAATCCTCACCATTCGTTACCCTCTACCTTGACTCATCATATCCCAAGATGAATAGCGTGTGATGACCGGCTTTAAAATTAATATGATTTTGTGATATTATGTCATGTGATGTCTATCATGTCTATGTCTATGTGTGTCCAATAGATATGGGAGAACAGGTTTGTAATGAGCCAGATTCGTTACAAATGTTTCAAAAATTTTGGGTTTGACCGAACCCCAAATATTTGGGGTTCACCATGTACAATTCATATTTTTCTATTATCTATTACACTCTTTAGACCCTAGCATATGATATGTGGAGGCCCAAGGGAGATGTGAAAAATAATAACCACTGATATTGACCTTTCCTTATCTCTCTTGAGCTCCATTGTGGTTCTCTTTGGTTGTGTTATCGGCACACTCCACATGACCGCTGAGATCCAATCACAGACCTCAGCTGTCCCTGAGGCCCGTGACATCACCCAGAAGGTTGGAAGAGGTCAGAAGATGACCACGAAAGGACCACAGAAAGATGAGGGAAGATGAGTATCAATGTTTCTTAAGTTTTTACACCTCCCCTGGGCTACACTTGGGATCTGGAAATATCCCAGAGTATAATAATAACCACCGAGAGGTTACATTGTAAATTTTAGCTCCTCGAGGGTTTCTCCTGCATCCTGCAATATTGTATTGAATTGGTCTTATGAAAAACTAAACTTCCTAAAGTAAATTATAAGACAACTGATGATTATGACCCCTGATGCTCTTAATGCCAAACTACTAACCACCTTGGTCAGGAGGACTTAGCGCTTGTTTGCCCCTCCATGATCCCTACAGATGTGTCCACCCTTACCTTAACTTGAATTTAGTTAAAGTGACCTCCAATTACAAAACCACTTCCCATAAATGAATAGTGCAGGGGAATAGAAGAAACTTTGTGATATATCTTATTAAAGAAATGTGTTTCCTTATCCACTTATCAGGCTGAATTATTTTTTACATAGAAGTCTATGGAGAAGAGAGGATAAGACTGCTGTAAAGAGACAAATAACTGCAGCTGCTATTCTGTGAGTCAGGGAACTCTGCTGACATCTTCAAGATAAGGCGCTACCCGTACATAATGAGTCAATAACTCAATGAACAGCTCCTCCCCTCTCCATAGACTTCTATGTGAGTACACAGATGGAAAGCAGCCTAATATGTGGAGAACTAAACACATTTCTTTGATAAGATATATTACAAAGTTTCTTCTATTCCCCTGTACTATTGATTTATGGAAAGTGGTTTTATAATTGGAGGTCACTTTAACAAAATTCAAGCTAAGGTAAGGGTGACACATGTGTAGGCCATAATATCATGGAGGGGCAAGCAAGCAGTCAGTCCTGCAGACCAAGAGTACCATCAGGGGCCCTACTGTACTATGTGTTCCAATGTCTTACCACTAAAGGGGTTGTCTCATTTTACCATACACGGTACCTTATTTAGGTTTGGGTCCACCATAGAGGAAATTGTATCTCCTACATGGTTGTCCATACATTTGAATGCATGCCGTGTAATACCACATCCCTCCTGCAGAGGCCACTACAGGAAGAATGTGCGACTACAGTGATCCACACCGATCATCTGATCTTTCAACAGTGGTTAACCCTTTCTATATCTGTGCTGTTTTTGCATTATCTTGCACTGCAGCCTCCATATTACTGATATGGGTATATACAGTATATGGAAGCAAAGGCCTCTCATAATAATGCAATTACCATAGCGAGACAAGTAGATTTCTGTGTATCCTGCTAGTCATCCTATTGAAGGACACTTCATTCAGCTTCACTATGACATGGCTGATAACAGGGAACAATAGCCTGAGCTGAACTTCACAGAAAAAGAAGAGAAGAGGCTTAGCCTAGTGTCGCTTTAACCAAGATCAGATTTTATCAAGTCTCTTCCTTTCCATCACTTTATCAAGGTATTTACAGCGGTTTCCTTGACCTCCTTTTCCACCCGGTGTCACCGTCACCGGCACTTAACGATGTCTCGTGAACTCGGTGTCACCGGTGCTGATTGTTGGATTTAATCACCAAGAAAACAGCTCAGTGTTCTCGAGCTGAAACTTCCAGAATATGTGCTCTGCATCCGGAAGCTCGGCCGCAGAGATAATGGAAGAGCCCACGCTCAGTCCATGACCCCAGCCAGAGGTTAAATCTAAGGTGGCGTTGCCCTTTAAATAACTATAATGGCTGAAATAAATATTGGTCATGTAGCAGAGTTGTGTTTGTGATTTGGCACCGCTCAGGGTCAGATCTCATTGTGCTATAAGATCTGCAGGGGAACCTATAAGGTGTACATGCTAAAGAGGCAGACCAGGCATCTGCTATGGGGTCCTTAGAGGAAGGGGCTCATACTATGGGGTCCTTAGAGAGAGGGCTCCAGTCCTGGTTAGTCCATAGCTGGGGACACAGAAATAATGCAACAGCCCCCTAAGAAGAGGAACTGCAAGAGGTGAAGATTTATTGCAAGGATCATATTTAGGGGCACTTTTAGGGGCCCATAATGTATCTTTGCCTCCTTCCTATGTATGCCTCAGCTATAGATGTAGATTTCAAGTGTCGCATTCGCTTTAAGGGGTTTTCATGGCTATGAATATTAATAACCCTTTGTAACAATAGGTTCTTAATATTAGGTCAGTGAAGGTACAACACCTAGCACCTCCATCAATCAGCTGATACACATAATATGGATCAGGAAGCAGACAGCTCCGTTCTCTGTGTAGTGGCCACACCAGGTACTGCAGATCAGCTCTCATTTATTCAAATGAAACCTAAGCTGCAGTGACTCAGTCCCATCACTACACAGTAAAGAGCGCTGTCTGCTTCCTGTTCCAGTCTCTGTGTATCAGTTGCTGAGAAAAGCTGATCGATGGGGTGCCGGGTGTCCGACCCCCAGAAATATGATATTGATTTAGGATAGGTTATCGAATTTTTAAGTCTGCAAAAAACCTTTAAATATCCTATAGTTTTTATGTAGCAGAGCAGAGATTGTATTCTGCCACAATTCATACACATATATCAATAATTATTTGGATTAATTAGAAGTCATTTATAGAATTTATTAACTGACTCATTTCCAGACTGGCTGAGAATCAAAAATAGCAGAAAGAAGTCGCAGCCAGTTGGGTTCTTTGCTATGAGCATCTTATCTTTTTCTTTGCACTAAGTCTCCTCCTAAGGGTGGAATTAAAAAATATTTACCATTCACTTCAATGATGCTGAGCTGCAAAACCAGACTCAACCCAAGGCAACTAAAAGGGGTTTTCCAGGAGTAGACAGTTGAGTTCCACTTCCTTTTCTCAGTTAATGACTTCATGTCCATTGGTCGCATGTCCGTGCTGGAGCTCAGTCCCACTCAAAAGAACTAGGCTGATCTGCAGTGCCAAGGACAGCCACCATACAATATATGGCGCTGTACTATGTAAGTAGTGAAAAGGCAGCAGCAATCAATATCCCTGAAAACCCCTTTAAAGGGGACATTTCACCATCTGTGCCAACTCTTGGCATCCTTCAATAGGCGCCACTCCGCTGATTCCTGCACAGTTGGAATTTTTTTCTCTAGTCCAAAACAATCCCGAGCAATTATTTCTTCTAGTTTCAGCATTCAATATGCTAATTAGACCCTCTACTGTCAGGTGGGTGGTCCTAGACTACCCTCTTAAAATCAAGATCACCCACCTGACAGTAGAGATGATGCTGACACTAACAGCACTGATTGCTCAGGAAGGGTGGGGGCTAGAGAAAAAAAATCCAACTGTGACGGAATCAGTGGAGCGATAGCTATTGAGTCACATGAAGAGTCAGTGGAGGTGGTGAAAGGTCTCCTCTAAGCTTCTAGATCTTGGCCCACAATGACTGTCCCTGCTTACGGGGTGACAATCCTACAGTAAATTTGGATTATTCTGGAATTTTGTCTTGTTCCTTTTGCCTCCTCAATTGTATTATATGAAGAATAACTCCCAAGCACAAAACCCCAAATCTATTCTTAACAACTCAACAGAAACGTATCATTCAAGAATCATCGCAACCGCTAATTTCCATGTAATATTTACATCGCTTTCTGAAGCTGACAAAACAGCGCCTTCCATTAATACCGCAGAGCTGCCGGTTTTACGCTTTTATGTACCGCACGCTCGCTCTTTATGCGCACACAATACACGGTGACCTTTTTATCTCATACTTCACCAAGAACAAAGGCTTTTATCTGAGGAACATAGAAAAGTCATCAAGGTTAAAAGCTGCCGAGATCTCAACAGGAAGCCGAGGATTTGGAAGAAAAATAAAACTTAATTGTAGGGTGGGTGGGTGAATATGATGGGGAGGGGAGGAGAGAACACCTGCCGAGGCGTACGAGAGGGTGAGAGTCAGAAAAGTCAAAAATATAACAAAAGCAACTTCATGTGATGATAGAAACACAAAGATTTGGCCCTCTCCGAAAATATAACAGGAATTTTCTAGGATTGGAAAAACATGACTGCTTTTTTTTTTTTTTTTTTTTTCCCAAAAACAGCGCCACCTCTGCCCATGGTTTGAACATCGGAATGCAACTCTACTTCACTGGAGCCGAACCACAATACTAGATACAACCTATGGAGAGATATAGTGTTGTCTACTAACCCTGGACAACCCTTTTCCAAATATCTCCATCATCCGATCACCCAAGGCTCTGCACCCGACTCTCTTGGCTAACAGATTTGGTTTTTCAGAAGAAATTACGACCAACCAAAAATTTTCTCTGTACAGTAGTGGCCACTGCGGGGCAAATGTAGTATTACATGACATGCATACAAGGGTAAAGGCTACCCTTGTGCAAAAACTGTGAGAGTCAACCAACCAAGGGAAGATGCTTCTGGGGTACCGCTCACCATTCTGGCTCATTGAGGGGTTGACCACAATAAAATCATAGAATTGGGCAGACAAGCCAGACCATATCAATGAAGGATCTCAACTAGGGTGAAGGAAGACGGTGTAGAGGTTACTGTGACACCTGGGCCCTAACAGGTCAAGATGATGACTGAAGAGGAGTTGGCCCAAGAGTTCCCCACCATATTTTGGTTTTGGCTTAGAGGCATGGTCAGGGATTTGCTCTCTATGTCAAGGTACACCGAGAAGATTAGGACAAAAATATAACAATTCTTGTTCCCCATAATAAAAAAGTCTACTTCAAATAAGTGCATTGATTCTTCTTACCCTTGTGGCCCACAGATTAGCACAGAACCTCGCAGCATGTGCAACGTTTTATGTGGCTTAGCATTACTCAAAAAGTTACAGGTTTTGAGGATAATTTTCATCCGTCCTGCACCAATTTTCTGGCAGCAAACCTGGAATTTTTGGCACAGCCTGGATTTGCACAAAAATTGTTAAGGATTTTGCATCACACTTGCTGGAAGTGGGGCTGAGCTAGGTGGGGACAGGGCCTTTGCAGCCAACACATTTTATATAATGTATAACAGAACAGACTTAAGGGAGTTCTACAGCCCCCTGGACAATTTTCATACTGATAGCTTATCCTCAGATCAGTGGGGGTCCAACATCTGGATTGTGCACCGATCAGTTCTTGTGGGTACCTCTGGGTATTGCTATACGATGGCTCTGCCAACCAGAAAAGTTGAATGGTGGGTGGTCCTGGTGTTGGACCCCCAACAATCACTTACTGTTGCCTGTTCTAAGAAGAGGTCATCAGTATAAAATTGTCTGAGGACCCGGAAAACCCCTTTACATTATACTTGAACTCACTGACAGCCAGAAATGTACCTGAATTATTAAAAGTGATGCCCTGCGTAATAATTGTGGTGCATCTTATCATCTTACACCAGCAGGGCGTAGCATAACATGGGTGTGTAAAATGCGGATCTTAAATTGCCACCTAATACTACAGCTATGTCTTTGGTGTGGTTGATATCCCAAGTCATGGATCAATCATTGATTTATAAGTCAGCCACCTATAGATGGCACCAAAGAGACAGTTTTCTTCCTTCTGCAGGAGAGCTAATTTGCATACTTTTCCCATGAAGCCTTGCATGTTAGTCACCCTACACTAACTAGATCTCTGCAAGCAGAACCAGTACTCCTCGAAGGGGCTCAGACAGTCACTTAACATTATAATTGACATCTATGACTCAACTAGGTGGAAATTCTCTTGCAATTGGTACAAGAGGTCAGGGGTCACTATAATGGGTGCAGAGGTAACAGTCATAAATTGGTTTTGGTGCCTATGGAGCCTAAAGGTCTCTACTACATAAAAGACACCAGTATTATGATAGGCACCTGATATTTCTAGATTTTGCATTGGGCCCCATGAGCTTCGCCTTTACATCTGCGGTGGTGGCCGCCAGTACCTTAGGCCCCCCTATGGTTCACTGTACATTAATACAAGGAAATTGTGAGTAGACGTCTCTAGATATTCCACCCCCCTCTGAGTTATTTGCTAAAAATCAGGCGAGCTATTCATTTGTTTCCAATTCCATTCCCTTTCTGTGATACTTATTATCATTTCTGAGGCACTTATCATCATCAGTCGGCGAGGAACATCAATATGGCAGAGCTGGAGTATAAAATGATGAAGTTTAACCTTATATATCAGGCTGAAGAGCCGGGCGCTGGATGCCTGGAATAGATGACCAAATCAATATCTGATTTACAAATCGTTGCCTTCCCCGGGGAAATCAATTTCCAATCAGGTAGCGAGAGTGTGAATGCATGATTAATAGGACTTAGGTCTGCAATATCCATGTTTGTGTTTGTAGCAACGCGTTTCATGCTTATCAGGCACAATCCCGATGTTCATGCAGGATTAACTCTATCCTAGCAGAAAGGTGAACCTTTCCATGACCGCCAAACTCTCCCACGATCAATCAGGAGACCACTTTTTTGCAAAAAATTGTTAACCTGCAAGAAAATGGTGCCCCTAATGGCCAATCAAGGGAATGACAAAGGAAAAAAAACTCAAAGACATTGCCAAAAAACCTACAGCAAGAGCCTCTCTTTGGGTGTGGATGGCTCTAATGAATCCCCGTCATCCCCAGCAGAAGCGTTGGTGGGTTTTGACACCGTACACATTGGATGGCTGTTGTCCATCAAAAAATGCAAACAAAGGGAAATGGAGCCCCTGGTGTCCACTTTTGGAAAAGCAATGAGAAAAAAAAATTACAAAAACAGAATTCACAAACAGACCTTTAATAACAGAAAATTGGAGGACTTGAGAAATATTTTATTATGGTATCTTGCTTACAAGACCTAGCAATAACCCTTTTTGGGTGTTTTTGATGGCTTTAATTAACCCTTATCTTCCCCAGCAGGGGCGTTGGTAGGCTCTGACTCCATAGACATTAGCTTGCTCGTCTCCATCAGTCATAATAAGGACCCCAATGTTTAGGTTGCTCAAACATTCATACAAGGGAGAAAATAGTGTCCCTAATGGCCAATGGGAAAAAAAAAGTCCAAAAAGAAAAAAATAATTCATACATGAATCTATAAGAACAGAAATTAAGGGAGAAAAGTATTAGTAATTATGGTATCAAGCTTACAAGACATAGCAACGACTCTTTTTTTGGGTGTTGATAGCCTGAATAAACACAAGAGGTTTTGGTAAACACTAAGGGTAGCTGGGGCATCATGGGGCACTACCAGAAGGGAGGACACAGATGTAGTATAATTTAATATAATGACGACCAGACTTGACTCCATAGACATTAGTTGGCTGTTCTCCATCAACAAGTAACAAAGACGTCCTTTTCATGCAAAAATGTTACAAAACAGTGCCCCTTGTGGTCAAATGTGGTGATACAGTGGAAAAGAACACATTCCAAAAACTCTAATCCACAAATGGACCATTTAGAGAAAATTGAAGGATAGAGGTAAGATTTTTTTATTTATAAAGCTCACAAGACTTCCGCAACTAAACTTTTTGTAGTCCATGAGCTTATTTACTATCCTACCCTGCAGGAGTGTTGGTAGGCTGTCCATATGTGGGGTATTATGGGATTGAGGGGCTGTACCATCACCATGTGGGGGTTAACCTTTGTGAGCACAATCTTACATAGGATAACTCTTGAGGTTGTGATAGACAATGGTTGGTATTGACCCAATCTGGGTATTTCGGCAGACAATGCCCATTGTGTTTATGGTCACCTGGGGGCTAAGATTGTGTCTCCTGCCCAAATGACTTGTCAACAATCTCTAGTCACCAAGGGCAAATGGCCTGCAAGTCCCACCCAGCCACTCCATACACCCCTGAGTAGTACCAGTCATTCACTGGTTAACTAACCTAAGAAATATAAAAAGGCTGACTTATATTTTTCAATATTGTTCCTCACAAACCTCCTTCTTAATCCACAACATTTCTTAAATACACAGAACATCCACGCCGCGGGCCAAAAATGTGGAGAGGGAAACGTCTCTCCAATCTGTTACCACAATCTTCTTTATTGAGACGTTGTACATGTAGCAGAAGGCGGACACACTTCAGATTCCTAAGGGCTCGGTAGCAGCAATGACTGAAGTCCAGAATGTGTCAGCTCCGGGATGTCTTATCATTGATACTATCAGTAAGGTTGTGGTAACAGATTGGAGCGACTGTATGACCGGCATCCCCTACCTGAGCATGCGTGTGTTTAGAGAGACCTCTTAGACTGTCCAATCCTCATCTTATATAAAAAAAATAGGAATTTTTCCCTAAGTGTTATTCTTATGTTACAGGTCCTTCTATATTTCTGTTATTCCAGTTGTAGGGGGTTGTGCTCCTGTATATGTCATGCATGTGCCCGATCCCACTATCCTTTACCATGGTATTTGGTGGGCTCAGGGGACCGGTGTGGGTAAGGATATATTTACAGGGGGGCTGGTCTTGTGTCTAATATTAATATAAGGAGTACGGCTATACTTCTATATACTATCTGGTCAGGGATCTAAAGTGAATGTAGGGGTCTGGTATGATGTCTGCAATACAAAGACGTGTCCACCATTAACTTACCTAGTCTTCTTGGCCAGGGTATGGGGGGTATTACAGCACAGTTCTGGTCTGAGTCAGGATATATTAGGGGGTCTGGTTTGGGGTCTGAATATACAGTCATATGAAAAAGTTTGGGCACCCCTATTAATCTTAATCATTTTTAGTTCTAAATATTTGGGTGTTTGCAACAGCCATTTCAATTTGATATATCTAATAACTGATTGACACAGTAATATTTCAGGATTGAAATGAGGTTTATTGTACTAACAGAAAATGTGCAATATGCATTAAACCAAAATTTGACCGGTGCAAAAATTTGGGTACCCTTATCATTTTATTGATTTGAATACTCCTAACTACTTTTTACTGACTTACTGAAGCACAAAATTGGTTTTGTAACCTCACTGAGCTTTGAACTTCATCGCCAGGTGTATCCAATCATGAGAAAAGGTATTTAAGGTGGCCAATTGCAAGTTGTTCTCCTATTTGAATCTCCTCTGAAGAGTGGCATCATGGGCTCCTCAAAACAACTCTCAAATGATCTGAAAACAAAGATTGTTCAACATAGTTGTTCAGGGGAAGGATACAAAAAGTTGTCTCAGAGATTTAACCTGTCAGTTTCCACTGTGAGGAACATAGTAAGGAAATGGAAGACCACAGGGACAGTTCTTGTTAAGCCCAGAAGTGGCAGGCCAAGAAAAATATCAGAAAGGCAGAGAAGAAGAATGGTGAGAACAGTCAAGGACAATCCACAGACCACCTCCAAAGAGCTGCAGCATCATCTTGCTGCAGATGGTGTCACTGTGCATCGGTCAACAATACAGCACACTTTGCACAAGGAGAAGCTGTATGGGAGAGTGATGCGAAAGAAGCCGTTTCTGAAAGCACGCCACAAACAGAGTCGCCTGAGGTATGCAAAAGCACATTTGGACAAGCCAGCTTCATTTTGGAAGAAGGTCCTGTGGACTGATGAAACAAAGATTGAGTTGTTTGGTCATACAAAAAGGCATTATGCATGGCATCAAAAAAACACAGCATTCCAAGAAAAACACTTGCTACCCACTGTAAAATTTGGTGGAGGTTCCATCATGCTTTGGGGCTGTGTGGCCAATGCCGGCACCGGGAATCTTGTTAAAGTTGAGGGTCGCATGGATTCAACTCAGTATCAGCAGATTCTTGAGAATAATGTACAAGAATCAGTGACGAATTTGAAGTTACGCCGGGGATGGATATTTCAGCAAGACAATGATCCAAAACACAGCTCCAAATCTACTCAGGCATTCATGCAGAGGAACAATTACAATGTTCTGGAATGGCCATCCCAGTCCCCAGACCTGAAGATCATTGAACATCTGTGGGATAATTTGAAGCGGGCTGTCCATGCTCGGCGACCATCAAACTTAACTGAACTGGAATTGTTTGGTAAAGAGGAATGGTCAAAAATACCTTCATCCAGGATCCAGGAACTGATTAAAAGCTACAGGAAGCGACTAGAGGCTGTTATTTTTGCAAAAGGAGGATCTACTAAATATTAATGTCACTTTTCTGTTGAGGTGCCCATACTTTTGCACCGGTCAAATTTTGGTTTAATGCATATTGCACATTTTCTGTTAGTACAATAAACCTCATTTCAATCCTGAAATATTACTGTGTCCATCAGTTATTAGATATATCAAATTGAAATGACTGTTGCAAACACCCAAATATTTAGAACTAAAAATGATTAAGATTAATAGGGGTGCCCAAACTTTTTCATATGACTGTATTGTTAGTGGGTCCAGTCTAAGGTTTCTATAAGTAAGGGGTCTGGTCTAGTATCTGATATTAATATAAGGCATCTGGTTATAATTTGGGGATCTGGTTTGGGGTCTGCTATTAAGATGCAAATTTGTGCACCCTTAACATACGCTCTTCTTGGTCAGGGTATTTAGGACTTGGGGTCGGGTATGGTGTCAGGATTTATTTAGGGGTCTGGTCTGAGGTCTGAATATATTGTTAGTGGGTCTTATCTATTGTGTCATTATAACAATATACAGTCGGGATCTGATCTGATATGTGATATTGAGGCATGGGGTCTGAATATATTTTGGGGGTCTGGTCTGGGGTATAAAGTTAAATTAAGGGTCTGGTCTGGGGTCTGTCACTAATATACAGATGTGTCCACCCTTAGCCTGAATATGGTAAAAACTCTTATAAGCCAATTCAGCGAGTGCTTCAGTCATCTGGGTGATTCTGCCTCTCCATTTTATAAATTGGGGTCCCAGAACAGCCCCCCATGGATGAAAACTTCTAACTTGTCACTGTGAATTGCTGGAGCTTTTGAAACAGATAAATGCCCTATAAAAAGCTGGCCATAGAAACTTTGGCTTTACAATGGACAAAGGTAAGTTTTTGAATCCATTGGAGAAACAATCGGAAGCGAGCGATACAATGTAATTATTTTCTATGGGAAAACTCTGGAGTTGCTCGGACGCAGGTTGTGATTTTGTTACAACTTTATTGTTGTCACTGTTAACAGTATGTGGCCCAAATGAAACTACAATGGATGAGGTTTCTAAGACATAGTCCAAATGCACTGGAGAAGTTTCCTATAGGAATCAATCGGATCGCTGCTGTCCTGTCACTTCCTGTTTGATCGATTGAATTTGATTGGTCAGTTATGACAACTCCCCATATCTATTCGTATTGGCCATGACTATGTAGACAATGTAATGCTCCGCACATCTTTCACTTCACTAATCCTCCATTATGTCCAATATACCAGTTCTATATATATGATAATTTGTGTATTTACCGGAGATGATTCCTAAACAAAGCCTGAGCCGGAGCATTTCGTGGAGAGTCCGCTCTTCTTTCTGCAGAGTTATCATCACTAAGATATAAGCCCCGGGCACAGAACACTCCGCTTTTACTATTCTCTTTAAATTTTTACTGCGTTCCTCTGAACAGCAGATATTTTTATCTGAATTTTAAAAATCCATAAAAGAAATATGGAAGTAAAAAATAATCAATGACGTTTTTATGGCTTTGTGGAATTTTACGCTAGTTTCTTTCTTTAAGGGGAAAAACCATTACTATGAAGTGGCCAAAGCTTCAACAGCGCAGAGTATTTCAGTAAAGGAGGGTCCTGATTTTCTGGGATTATGATATTGATGATGAATCCTTTGGATAAGCCATCAATATTAGATTGGTAAAGTCTGACAACCGGGACACCGCCAATCTGCTGTTAGAAGAGCTTGCAGGACTTGGGTGTGGTTCACTTCCTCTTCTCAGGCCAGTAACATCATATCCATTGATTACATGGCCATGTTGCAGCCCAGTCCCACTCAAATGAATGGGGCTGATCTGCAAACCAGGTATAGCCACTATACAATGTAAGGTGCTCTGCTTAGTAAGCATAGAAAAGACAACATCAATCAATGTGATAGTCACAGAAAATCCCTTTAAGGGAGATTAAATACAGAGTTACATACTATATTGGAAGGAGCAGGATCCAGCAACACAGAGCATTTAAGGAAATAACCATGATGTGTCATGACCCCTTAACCGGCCAAACACAGTCCTGTTCTTACCAGTCACCCCTACTCAGATACCTTCATACCCAACATCCTGGCCTCCCGACTCATCTTTCTCTGCTCGCTGCAGGTCGCCTCTTCCTTCTGCTGTCAACCACATGCATGGACACTGATGTAATGGGCCAATTTCTCCTGGTCCTACAACCAATATTCTGTTGGCCCAAGCTTCTCTCTGATCTGCCTTGTCTTTTGATGTTGTCTAGCTGTCTGCTGTCCGCCTAACCCACTGTCTGCCCATTGTTGTTACCTTTATGCTGCCAGCCCTGACCACAGCTTGTCTGTGGTTGCACAGAAACTCCTCCAGCCCTGACCTCTTCCTCTGACCTGACTATGATTTGTGCCTTCTGACTTGTTACCATGGTCTGGTATCATCTGCTAGAGAAATTTTGGATGTTCTAAAAAACTTCACACCTGGGGTTACCCCATGGGATTTAAAAAGTCAATACTAGGGAACCCATAAGGCTGGGTTCACAGTTCAGCTAGGAAACCTGGCACACAGTCCAGCTAGGAAAAACGGAGTAAGGGAATTGCCAGTTGAGCAATTCCCCAGTGCTACTGTAGAAACAAGGAAAGAAGGGAATAACAGAGACAGTGAGCCCTAGACTAAACCCAGCCCCTGTCCCTGCCTACTTGCCTGCCTGTCCTAGGTGACAGCCGACAACTTGGAGCTGATCCCTTCTCTAAATAAGTGACACACAGAACAAGACAAGATAAATAACACAGAAGAGGAGTCAGCAACCAAGGGTCAAAAGCCAGAGAGACAAAGCAGTACAAAATCGAAATCTAAAAGAGTAGTCAAAGGAAGCCAAAGATCAGAGGTCAGTAATACAATACAATAGCAAGGAACAGCTTAGCAAGGACAAGGTCAGAGGACAGAGTCACAATAGCCAGCGACCATGAGTGAGTTGATGACCTGTTTATAGGAAGTCCAGGACCTGCCCCAGACATGATTGGAAGACAGGCTGTCAATCACACAGGCAAGGCTAAGAATAACTATTTGAGGAGCAAAAAGAAACAAGGTGCAGGAGACGGGTGTGGCTGAAATTTAATTACATAGTAGTAGTACTTGGACAGTATTCAGACTGAGCAACAAGAACCTTAAGCAAGGAATCAAGCTGAATACTCCTCCTGCACCACAGCATGCGAGCAGAGGGTGGTGCAGAGACCCGAACAGGCAGAGACATTACACACGGTATGTTAGTTCAGTTCATCTGAGCCATGGCCAGACCAGTAAATGTGGCTGATACACAAACCATGTTTCACAGTTTGGTGAACCCAGCTTTAGATTTTGCTTCTGTTTTTAACCCTAAGCCAAATCCGTTGCAGTCCAGTGGGTCTATACGCACGCCGGTAAACCTCATAACATGATGTCTAAGACATTGAAACTTGTAAGCTCAACTCGTCGGCTTAGAAACTAGAAATGGCTTGCAATAATGCAATAAAAAACTAACAAAACTCCCAGAATGCCCTGCGGCCTGAAAAATCCATCTATGCTGTGTCTCCATTATATAATTAGGAAGTGGTGTATGTGGTTAGCGGATGACACTGTAACGCAACCATCAGCAAAAAAGCCCAGAAAGAGCAGACAGATCGGAGGAGCCAAATTAGATAAAGCGACGGGCAGACAGATAGATGAGCAGACGTAGAAATGGGGAGTCCGGGGAGGCCCCACTAACCCTGATGGATGGCTCGCTCTACGACGCTTGCCAAACCAGATCAAGCCAACTACATTAAAACATCTCATTCATCACCGTGCAAGGAGATCACACGATGGATGGTGTTGTCCTGACTCCAGATAACATTATGGTGGGGATGGCAAATGTCCCAGATCTTCCAGGATAAACACCCCCACCCCCTACCATGGCTCTTCATGGCTCCCTATTAACTATTTCACTGTTAGAGCCCAGTACAGGTTAATATGGATCTATTTGTATGCTGACGTTGCTTCTTACAGGATGTCAACATAAGATTTTTAAGAAGCCGGTTGTAGAAAAATGGGAGTGGCCTTTATCAAGGGTGTGGCTTATATTAATCTTTAAGGCTGCCTATATTCAAAGATTAGTATCAGACTTCGGACCAAACTCCCTATATGTGTTCAGGCCCCTTGTATAAATGCTAGACCTCTATAGTAATATCAAACCCTAGCGCAGACCCCCTGGATATATTCAGGCCCCGTATAGTAATATCAAACCTCAGGCCAGACCCCTAAATTAATATAAGACCCCAGACCAGATCCCCTATATATATTCAGACCCCATGTATGAATGCCAGGCCCCTATAGTAATATCAAACCCCCTAAATATATTCAGAACCCATATAGTAATATTTGACATCAGGCCAGACCTCTAAATTAATATCAGACCCCAGTCCAGACCCCGTATATATATTCAGACCACTTGAATGAATGGCAGAACCCTATAGTAATATAAAACCCTAGCCAAGACCCCCCAAATATATTCAGCCCCCTAAATTAATATCAGACCTCAGGTCAGACCCCCTGTAGTAATATCAAACCCTAGCCCAGACCCCCAAATATATTCAGACCCCCTGTAGTAATGTGAGATTTCAGGTCAGACCCTTATATTAAAGTCAGAGCCCAGCCAAAACTCCCTAAATATAGTCAGATCCACTATATTAACATCAGACCTCATTCAAATCCCCTAAATATATTCAGGCCTCTTGTATTAATATCAGACCCCATACACAACCTCTATATTAAAATCAGACCAGACCCCTTCAATATATTCAGGCCCCCTTGTATTAATTTCACACCCCAGACCAGATCCCCTATATTCAGACCCCTTATAATAATATTATTAGTCCAGACTCCCTAAATATATCTATATCCTAGACAACACCCTCAAGCTATGTAATACCCTAAATTCCTTGGCCAAAAGAGTAGCACCCGCACTCCACACGCCCAGTACCAGGGGCCATTTCCCACCAGCTCCCCCTCGCTTTGCCCCAATAGCTGTATCTAGACTCCCAATATGGATACCCCTGCCCATCAATAACTATCTCCTTACTATAGGCTTACTATATGAATGACATCTACCATTAGCCTGTGATGTCACTCATCACGTCATGTGATAACTAAACTCCACCCCCATTAGGAAAGATTCAGTACATGATAGATGGGAATAAAGCAACACGTGATGTACCAAAGATAAAAGTCACTTTCCAGCTATTCAATCACTTCCATTCTCCAATCTGATCATTGTTGGTCTTCTATCTGGGGGTCATCAATGCATCAATATGTAATGCCTGGAGTTTTCCTCTAAATATGGAGATGCTGTAGTGTAGGAAGTGCACAGACAGCACATGGGGCTGCAGTGTAAGCACAGCAGGAGGACGCTAATACCTGGCACTGATTCATTTCGATGATTTGTGCAGGGTCAGGGGACGCTCGCTCTGGGATTTCATCCTATTGTGGTTGCGGGGATGATGCTTGTATAGATACAACCTCCCATGTATTGTTCTAGGCTTTCCCAGGGGAGGATCTGTACTTAGCTACTGTACTTATGCCATTGACGTGATATATACAGACTCCACATCTTCAGGGTTTAGGGGACGATCTATGAATTATTATAGCGACATTGCAGGGAGAAAAGATTAATATACAAAATCAGGGGCGTATCTATAGGGGGTGCAGCATAGCTGCTGTATATGAGCCGAAGGCCATATAAGAAGACCCCGGGGACCTGCTACATACAAGTTCTGCATTAGACCCCCTGAGCTTCATAGGATATAAGTATCTGGTTTGTTACTGTTAATTTCTGTTGTTTTTTTAAGATACTAATGAACAGGGGTATAACTGCTAAAGAACAGGGGCGTAACTATTGATAACAGGAGGATGGCTACTAATGAGCGGGGGCATAACTACTAAAGAGCAGGGTGGAGCTACTAATAAGCAGGGGCGTAGCTATTAATAAGCAGGGGTGTGACTACTAAAGAGCAGGGTGGAGCTACTAATAAGCAGGGGCGTAGCTATTAATAAGCAGGGGTGTGACTACTAAAGAGCAGGGTGGAGCTACTAATAAGCAGGGGCGTAGCTATTAATAAGCAGGGGTGTGACTACTAAAGAGCAGGGTGGAGCTACTAATAAGCAGGGGCGTAGCTATTAATAAGCAGGGGTGTGACTACTAAAGAGCAGGGAGGAGCTACTAATAATCAGGGGCGTAGCTATTAATAAGCAGGGGTGTGACTACTAAAGAGCAGGGTGGAGCTACTAATAAGCAGGGGCGTAGCTATTAATAAGCAGGGGTGTGACTACTAAAGAGCAGGGCGGAGCTACTAATAATCAGGGGCATGGATATTAATGAGCAGGGGTGTGACTACTAAAGAGCAGGGAGGAGCTACTACTAATCAGGGGCTTAGCTATTAATTAGCAGAGGTGTGACTACTAAAGAACAGGGAGGAGCTACTAATAAGCAGGGGCGTAGCTATTAATAAGCAGGGGTGTGACTACTAAAGAGCAGGGTGGAGCTACTAATAAGCAGGGGCGTAGCTATTAATAAGCAGGGGTGTGACTACTAAAGAACAGGGAGGAGCTACTACTAATCAGGGGCTTAACTTTTCTTTTCTTTTTTTTTGAGTTGGAAGGGACCTCAAGGGCCATTGGGTCCAACCCCCTGCAAGTGCAGGTTTTCCTAAATAATCCCAGCTATATGTTTATCCAATTTCCACTTGAAGGTTTCCAATGATAAAGAACTCCCCACCTCCCGTGGCAGCCTATTCCACTCCCTCACTACCCTCACTGTCAGAAAGTTTTTCCTAATGTCTAATCTGTATCTCCTTCCCTGATTATTAATAATCAGGGGTGTGACTACTAAAGAGCAGGGAGGAGCTACTAATAAGCAGGGGCTTAACTATTAATGAGCAGGGGCATAGCAACTAATAAGCAAGGGATGTAGCTACTAATGAGCAAGGATATTGTTACCAATGAATAGAGGCATAACTATTAGTGAGCAGGGGCAAAGCTACCAATGAGAGGAGGAATGGCTACTAAGAGCAGGGGCCAGGTACTTATAGGCAGGGGTAGTAGCTACTAATAAGTGGAGGCTAACTACTAATGAGCAGGGGTGTATCTTCTAATAAGCAGGGGTGTAGCTTCTAATAAGCAGGGGTGTATCTTCTAATAAGAAGGGGTGTATCTTCTAATAAGCAGGGGTGCAGCTACTAATGAGCAGGGCTGTAGCTACTAATGAGCAGGGGTGTAGCTACTAATGAGCAGGGGTGCAGCTACTAATGAGCAGGGCTGTAGCTTCTAATGATCAGGGGTGCAGCTACTAATGAGCAGGGCTGTAGCTTCTAATGATCAGGGGTGCAGCTACTAATGAGCGGGGGTGTAGCTTTTAATGAGCGGGGGTGTAGCTACTAATGAGCAGGGGTGCAGCTACTAATGATCAGGGGTGTAGCTACTAATGAGCAGGGGTGTAGCTTTTAATGAGCGGGGGTGTAGCTTCTAATGAGCGGGGGTGTAGCTACTAATGAGCAGGGGTGCAGCTACTAATGAGCAGGGGTGTAGCTTCTAATGAGCAGGGGTGTAGCTTCTAATGATCAGGGGTGCAGCTTCTAATGAGCGGGGGTGTAGCTTCAAATGAGCGGGGGTGTAGCTTCTAATGATCAGGGGTGTAGCTTCTAATGATCAGGGGTGTAGCTTCTAATGATCAGGGGTGTAGCTACTAATGAGCAGGGGTGTAGCTAATAATGAGCAGGGGTGTAGCTTCTAATGAGCAGTGGTGTAGCTACTAATGAGCAGGGCTGTAGCTAATAAGCAGGGGTGTAGCTACTAATAAACTGGTTGTAGCTTCTAATAAGCAGGGGTGTAGCTACTAATGAGCAAGGGTGTAGCTACTAATGAGCAGGGGTGTAGCTACTAATGAGCAGGGGTGTAGCTACTAATGAGCAGGGGTGTAGATACTAATGAGCAGGGGTGTAGCTTCTAATAAGCAGGGGAGTAGCTTCTAATGATCAGGGGTGCAGCTACTAATGAGCAGGGGTGTAGCTTCTAATGAGCGGGGGTGTAGCTACTAATGAGCAGGGGTGTAGCTACTAATGAGCAGGGGTGTAGCTACTAATGAGCAGGGGTGTAGCTTCTAATAAGCAGGGGAGTAGCTTCTAATGATCAGGGGTGCAGCTACTAATGAGCAGGGGTGTAGCTTTTAATGAGTGGGGGTGTAGCTTCTAATGAGCGGGGGTGTAGCTACTAATGAGCAGGGGTGCAGCTACTAATGAGCAGGGGTGTAGCTACTAATGAGCAGGGGTGTAGCTTCTAATGAGCAGGGGTGTAGCTTCTAATGAGCGGGGGTGTAGCTACTAATTAGCGGAGGTGTAGCTTCTAATGAGTAAGGGTGTAGCTACTAATGAGCAGGGGTGTAGCTACTAATGAGCAGGGGTGTAGCTTCTAATGAGCAGGGGTGTAGCTACTATTAAGCAGGGGTGTAGCTACTAATGAGCGGGGGTGTAGCTTCTAATGAGCGGGGGTGTAGCTTCTAATGAGCGGGGGTGTAGCTACTAATAAGCAGGGGTGTAGCTTCTAATGAGAAGGGCTGTAGCTACTTATGAGTGGGGGCATAACTACTAATAAGCAGGGGTATAACTATTAATGAACATCAGCATAACTATTACTGAGCAGGGGTGTAACTTGATGAGATAATATAATAGTAATTATATATCACATATTAGTAATTCACAAATTTGAGTGATACAATTCTATATATTTTGCATTAGCAATAGAAACTGTCCTTTTTTTTTGAAGAGTTCGAAAAAAATCTTTTTTACCAGCGAGATATTTGAAAACACAGAAGATTGAGCTAAAATATAGAAAATATTGCAGTTAGTCGGTGAATACACTTAATTTCTAAATAAAAGCCGCCTTGTATCCACCATCTGCTGTTTTTAACACGTTTGCTGTAAAATATTGATAGTTCCGTCACTGTTTTTGCTTAGTATGGTTGTGCATGTTTCGGATGTCAGATCACATTCCCAAAAAAGTAACTGATTACATGAAAAATATCACCGTACGTCAAGTTACCCTACAGATCTGTCACAACAAATGGCCTGCTATACCATACCTTCCAGAAGTTCTGATTCAGACTGCATGCATATGGCCATATTTGTGCCCTGATATAGGGCCCTAGCCTTCTATAGGCTCATACCTTTTCAATCTGCGCATCACATTATACTTCAACACAAAAACTTCAATACTGTGCACTGATAAGTTCTTACCGCTACACGTAATAAGACGGAAGATCTGCCTGGGGCAGGAGTTCCAACTTTGGTAACTCTCGTAGGAGTTAAATGAGTTCTCCAGGACTTAGGATAGGTCATCAATAGCTAATCGTGGAGGTTCAACTTCCAGAAACCTCCCAGCTCAGCAGCTCAAGTGCTGCTTCTGTTCACAAACCAGCAATGTCACATTCACTTGTCACAGGGACAGTACAGAGCACAGCCATTATACAATGTATGGCGCTGTGCTTAGTAGTCAGTGAAGAGACTTTTAATGCTGCCGTCTCTTTAAACAGCTTATTGGTAAAGGCTTCCCATCGATCACATATTAATAACCTAAACTAAGGATAGGACATCAATACATCCATATAAGTCCTAGAACCCTCCCTTAAACATTCAGAAAGGTGGATGTAACCAGTTGGTCTTTGATGTTTGAGATTGTGTGCTGAGATTTCATGCTGTTGGAGCGGTAAAAAGAGCTGCATCACTCACAGCTGTATTTAAAGGGGACTTTTCACCATCGCCACAAACTCCAAGTCTTTGCATCTTTCAATAGACTCCTTTTCACTGATTCTGCTGCAGTTGGAATTTTTTCTCTAACCCCCACCATTCCTGAGCAATCGCTGATGTTAGATGCAGCACAATTATACTCTCTGCTGTTAGGTGGGCGGTCCCTGTCTTTCTGCCCCACTCTAGGACCGCCCACCTGAAAGCAGAGAGTATAACTGCTCTGAAACTTACAAAAATGATTGCTCGGGAACGATAAGGGCTAGAGAAAAAATTCCAACTGCAGCAGAATCAGTGGAGCAGCGCCTATTGAAGAGTTGGAGTTGGTAGAGATGGTGAAAGGTCCCCTTTAAAGTAGCCATGCAGGAAATTGATGGCCGTTCCTTATATATTACAATAAGTAATGATTTTATCATGTTTACAAGATATAAAGACTATAATTTGTTTGTACACATGAGGAAGAACTTAGAAATAAATTTTCTTTCTTAATTGGTTGCATGATATTAGTCCCTTGTTAGGATTTTGGATGTCCTTATGCTAATTGCCCTGTCTCCTTAACCTTTGCTCTCTTGCTGGATTTGTCTCCATAGGGATTAGGGATCTTTTGAAGATAATACAGAGTTATTACGCTACAAAGCTATAATTAAGCGCTTACAATACAAACTGCTGCACATCCACAAGTGACCCAATGATATATACATAATACAATGTATTCTGGACAAAGTCAAAGGAAGAACAATCATTCCAGCGTTGGTAGGCACTTGGCGTGATTAAACGGCATCTGAAAGAATGGAGTGATATCACCGATAATAGTATCCCAGCCCCGTCAACATCAATAATCATCATTATATCTAATTTACTTGACTTGTGTTAAGTTACAGATATTGAGAGGTTTGTCTGCTCTTTGATGCTGCTAAAATAAGGCATAATCCGCTTCTTTTATGTGCGATTTATTTCGTGAAATTGGCTAAATTGGGAGGGGGCTAAAGCTTTCTGAAGAATCTACTCTGCTTCAGCCTAAGTGCTGCTTTTATTCCACTGTGTTATTAGTTTGAGCTGTGAGTTCTCCATCGACCCTAGCGGTCCATGTGCCGATTCCTTAAGCCGTGTCTATGTCAAGCATGTTACCATTGTATGTTACACTTGCTCCCGTGTTTGCTTTTACATTGTATGTCATGCATAGTGAAATGAATCTGCAATGTGTTGGCTCTTCTTGGTTGGTGTTTCAGTGTATTATAGCCCCAGGAGGGAGTAGAGAGAACTATCGGGTACCAAGTTGCCAGTGGCAAAATCATTCCTGGTCTATTGGAGGGTGTAAGGGAGTGGAAACACCATGTTCATGCATCCCTATGGACAGTTTAAGGAGCATACTGTATATGTAAGGGGGATTTTTGGCACTAGGTCAGTTAACTATGACTTGAGAGAAGATCCCTTACTATGGATCATGTCTAGGGCACGAGTGTCCTGACAACCAGTCACAAAAGCATCTCTAGAGGAAGTTACTTGTATAGTCCTAAAATATGAAAATAAATCCGCCATACAATGCCCAAGTATTTCATTTTGCACCTCAATTGTATCCAGTTAATACCCTCACATATTGTTTAATCAATATCTCCCATTATTCAATGAATACCCCCCCACTTACTAATCAACTAATGCCCACATGCAGTGCTCAATACACCCAGGCCGTACTCAAGTAATGCTGTTATACATTGCTCAGTACACAACTTAGAGTTTAATTAATGTTGCAATATAGAATTAAATTAACATACTCTTGTAATACTCAAGTAATGCTGCCATACAGTTTTCAATACATAATACAGAGCTAAATTAATGCTGCCATACGTACTCAACACATAATTAGGAGCTTAATTAATGCCGCAATACAGTGCTGAATTAGCATACCCGTGTAGTAATCAAGTAATACCGCCATACAGTTTTCAATACAAAATTTAGTGTTCAAGTAATCCCACCATACAGTACTGAATTAGTACACCCATATAGTACTCAAGTGATACTGCCATACAGTGTTCAATACATAATTTAGTGCTCAATTAATGCTGCTATACAGTGTGAATTAAAACGTCCATGTTGTACTGAAGTAATCCATACAGTGCTCAATACATGATTCAGTACTCAATTAATGCCATACAATGCTGAATACATAACTTAGTACTCAATACCGCCATACATAATTAAGTGCTCAATTAAAGCCGTCATACAGTGTTCAATTAAAACACATTTATTGCTCAGTTGATACTTCTACCCACTTAATAGCCCCATGTAGTGTTCTGTTTATGCCATTATTTACTGCTCAATATGTGACATAAAAGTTTCAGTCATGAACACAGGCTCATATACAATACATACATGCAAGACATGTGAGACTTCAGATACATATGCACACAAAACTGAGTATATATACATACACACCCATACATATAAACTACACATAAATCAACATGCATACAGACATACATAACTTAAGCCTGTAGATGTCTTACTCTGCTGGCCTTGACCTTCTGGGTGGGGACCATGGCTAAGAAAGCAAATCTCTGTACTGGATGTTAGGTCCATGCTCTCTTGCATAGGAAGAAGGGAAGATATTAAAGCTGTGCTCCGGGGTCAATCACCTTCCCTTGATCCCATGGGGAACCTTTAGCATGGAGATCACAGACTCACTGCTCCAACATCGTCCTTGCCTCATGTGATGTTTTTAGGGCTTGGGTCCCAAGCAAACATTGTGCACCCACCTATATCATGTACATCACAGATGGTGATGTGATTTCTGTGGATCATAGATGGGAACAGAGGAAGAAACAGGGCAGAGTAGAACACAGAACCCAAAGAGGAGAGGACCATCAAAAATGTTTCCATTTATGGTTGTTATAGATGGTGGCCATAGTGGACTGAGGTCCTTTGTCAAGACCAAATGATGTTTGTATCCCTTCTTTTGAGAGCTTTAAACCCTAAACTTCCAAGTTTGCATTGTATATACCTAGAAGTTTTGCTTAATTTCTAACCACATGAGACCAATGTAGAAGAGGTCAATAGAAATCTGGTTCATCTACAGTACATAGCATCTCCATAGGGGCCATTGTACCTTGGCTGGTTGGACTTGATGGACCACTCTCTTCTTCCAATCTCATCTACTATATTACCATCTACAGACATACTGATAGGGAATGTAGATTGTGAGCCCTATATGGAACAGTGACTGTCAATGTCTGTAAAGAGCTGTGGAATATGATGGCGCTATAGAAGTAAGCATAAAAAAAAAATAAATAAATAAAAAATACATGGGCACCATACACCATTGGTTGGTTGGACTTGATGGATCTGTGTCTTCTTCCATCCTCATCTACTATGTTACTATCTACATGAGTATACATATACCATTGGATGTTTGGACTTGATGGACCTGTATCATTTTACAACCTCATCTACTATATTACCATCTATATGGGCATGTTCACCATTGATTGCTGGCATTTGGTTGGCTGGACTTAGCAATGTATATTCTTCCAATCTACTATGTTACTATCTACATTGGTATACATACACCAGAGCTTTAGCTAGAATTTCCTTCACCCAGGGCAAGGAATCAGTTAATTACCCTCATTTTATACCGAAATCAATAAAAGTGGCTTGTTGAGACCCCTTCTGGCAACCATCACTGAGGAATATGCCCTGGTTGCCCCCTTTCCCCAGCTCCGTCCCTGACGTACACCATTGCCTCCCATATTCATTGCTAAGAGCCTTGGATAAATAATTTTATCAGCCTCTCTATAATGATACAACACATTTGCAAGATCCAGTGTTCCTTTATGTGAACAGACGGTGCGCCGGACATCTGTGCGGTTTTCCTGCTCGTATTCCCACACAAGAGGTTAATGTCCAATGGCCACAAATAATTAAAATATAGCAAACAACCCCCATCTCTCGACAACTGTTCAGATCGATATTCGCAGCCTCTTAATTAGTCCTCATAAATAGAAAGAAGAAATATTTAACTCATTTGGGAGAATCTAGATTTCCGTTCAGAGCATTTAACTACCACATATTCTGCAAGACAATTAATAGGGATATTTAACGTAACGAAAAAGTGGAAGCGAAGTCTATTCTCATCGACATAATGCAGTCATTCTAGCGGAGCTCCAGTCAGCCCAGGCTCCTTATAATGGAGAGGCTGGTAGCAGGCTGGCAACTGGGAGTCCCACCCATGGCACAAGACCCCCCCGCTCTGTTCAATAAAACATCCGCTGTGGAGGTCCAGCAAGTCACAGTACCTGCTGCATTTTATAATGGTTCAGTATCCCAGTAATGGTCCCATCTTATTAGATCATGTTATCTCAATGTATTACTAGTTAACAGGTTGTCGTCTAATAGCAATTCTGATCACCTTGACCAGAAGGCACCATGACCGCCATACTGTGCTTGCCATGTTCATTGTGCTGGCAGTGGGTTTAGAAACAAGATAATGCTAATGTACAGTATATGATGGTACCTTGTACGTCAACTTGTCCTCGAAAAATAGCCATGCCAAGAAAAAAATAGACCTCCATGATGGAAAAAATGGAACAGTGTGTAACAACGGCGGAATGCTATGGCCGGCTCCCTATCTGTACCCTACTGCTGACCCCTCTGCTCCTTCTCATCTGGCCTTTTCCTCCTCACCATCATCTGGTGCCTGAAGGTTACACGTGCCAGCTCTCATTTCCTCTTAAAGGGAAAGTGCCTGCACTAGTATAGTGTCCTCAGCCAATCCCTGCTGGCCCTTCCTGTCATCTGCCTAGTACCTGAACCAATTTTGATAATATGTCAATAGTAACAGATTTCTTCTTTCCAGCCTACCTCCGGCTCCAGAACCTATACTGGGGATAGATTCAAAGCAGTGGCAGTGCTGGAGTACCAGCATTCAAGTGAACACAAGCAGAGGATAAGTCATCAGTCTAAAAACTGGCCTGTCAACTGGAAAACCCTTTTAAGACTGCACTGATGTAGGCATCAACATTGATGATGTCTAGTGATGTCTAATCTTCGAGCTTGCCCAGTCACTCAATTACGAAGAGATACCACCTCAGCGTATAGGGAAGCTCAGAGTGACTGTCCAGTCCCTGGGGTGCACACGCTTTCCAGTCCATGTCAATATGAAAGCCCTTGGTCAAATAACGTGACATAATAAAACAGATCTGAGCAATTCTTGACCTAAAGGTGACAATCTCTTCAAAGCTTCAACATAAAACGCTTCTTCCAAGTAAAAATAGTACCGCCATACAGTGCACTAATGAATTCTGTACCATCAAATGACCCCAAGTCCATGGCATTGGCATTAAAAGTATCAGCAGAAAGGAAGAACTTACAGAAGTTCAGACACAAGTTATTTTTCTTTGTGTTCTTTCATCCATTCATCGTGGAGTCTCGGAGAATCATGGTTGAGTTTATTCATGCTTTACACACAACCTTATGAAGTGGAACGCTCTGCTTGGGAAGATTGAGTAGATAATACTTCCCCTGAACCTCTGTAATTCTATAGATACCAAAATCTATTCTCACTCTACTAGCCAAACGTCACAAAATAACATCCTGTATAAACCTAAGAACTTTATCTTCTGCGGTACATTCAGCTACGGCGCGGAAATGGCGTCTATTTATTTTTGTGACATTTTAGCAGTTGAGGGGGGATAAGTCGAGAGGAAAGGGGGTGACCTGGGGCATCTGGATTGGGATGTCTAATGAATGTAGATGTGTAATATTTAGAGGGAGTCCAAGGATGACCCCCACTGAAAGCGTTATATGGATGAGGAGGAGAGGAATGTAACCATAAGTTGGGAGATGGTCATGTAGGTTATCCAAGTTTTGATGTTCTGATGATAAAAGTACCTTGGAGGGGGTTTCATCATGTCCAATGCTCAGGGATCTTTGCACTGAAGACTCAATGGGGACTTCTCAAGGATGGTTGTAGCGATCTCCTGATTAGACAGTAGAGCCATCACTCAGAGCAGAGAACAGGGCACCGTACATGAAGGGGACACCTCCAGGGCACTTGTGATCATGATTCAGGGGGCGTAACATTGAGGATTTGTCAGTCATGCAACTCTGCATGACCATGGCCTTAGGTATGTATACACTGCTCTCTCCATCCCTAAAACTGCTGACAAACCCCCTTTTAAATTCTAGGAGGTCTCTACCTGGTCTCAACTCAGGACATACTTGTTAGGGTAAAGCCAAAAGTGCAGAAACTCTATGTGGACAACTCCTTGCTCACCCATGTTGCTCAATGGGTGTTCAATATTGCAGGTAAGAGCTATAGCTCAGTTCTACTTCCAAAATAATGTGGCTCTTGGGTACTATGGGTGTGCAGTGGGATTTGATGATGCACAGTTCTTGCATTGTCTGGCCATAGGCCATAGCTTTAGGGGGCGAGTTCCTGATTGTCTAGTATTGGCTTATTCTTAACTCCTGTAGCAAAGCACGGGCTAGAGTATTAGACACTTTGTATTTTTTCTTAGCTTTGCCTTGTATAGTTCTAGTATATTTTATCTTGTCTAGTTTTCTTTTTGTTAGTTCAACTTTGTTCTTTTGTCCAGTCTTTGCCTCTGATCCTTGTTCTTGCTTATTTTCTCCATTTATATTGGTGTTTCCTTAGTTCTAGTACTTGGTCCTAGTGCTAGTTAGCTTTGTGTTAGGTTCAGCACTGCAGATTACAGTGTACATTAGAAATACAGTACCTTTAGGGACAGTGAAGGTCAGTGGTGTCTGGTGTAAGGTCTCGTGTTCAAGGAAATTCAGGAAGGGTTAGGGGTGGTTGTGACATGTTCACTTATTATCTATCATCATTCATCTGTTCCATTACCTGAAACCAGCATCACCCATTTGCACCTACCATCTATTACCATCTCATCTATAGGTGAGCTTCCATTATTTCTCATTTATTGTCTGCTGGGTTGATAAGTGATGTGCGAAGAGGATTGTAGCAAGTTCGGATAGTTATGAATTTTACAAAAATTTTAGGTACTACTAAATTTTTAGACGTCATCTTGAACAAAAACAGCAAAATAGCTCCCTGAGGGAGTAACAAAGTTGTGTACAAAAATCACAAGCCTCAAAGGTGACTTGGGGGTTGAATAAGATGCTGGAAGGTTCAGACAGAAGACCAGAACACCAGTAGCTACTGGAACGTCATGGTCCTGAAGTTCTGTCCATTAATGGACCTCAGTTAGGACAGGGGGTAGTCCTTAAATCTATATTAACATACAAATCTTAAATAAAATGTGGAGCCCCCCTTTAAGGTGTCTAAGTCACCTCCGCCTGGTAATAAGCAGGTCTTGGCTGTAAGATGTCAGTTTATTGCATCTGACGCATTAACACGAAAAAAATCTAAAATTTCCTCTTCCTGGAAAATAAATGCTGTCTCATTAAATGTGGAGATGAGAGATGAAAAATCCTTGCTGACAAACCAATGTAACATAACAAGATAACAGCGGTGTGTGGTCAGCCCTTCCATCCCCTCCCCGAGCTGCGACTCTTTCCAGAATGGATCGTGGATCAGAATATTAGTTGACATAATTCTTTATTCAGCAGCAGCTTCAGGACTCGCACATAATAAATGGCAGCGTGTCTGCAGCTACATAATACCCGAGCCTTAATACAGGCGGAAATAAAAGCACTGACCACTATAGAAAGCAGATGTAATAGCACCAGCCATAACTGACCACTATATATAGAAAGCAGATGTAATAGCACCAGCCATAACTGACCACTATATATAGAGAGCAGATGTAATAGCACCAGCCATAACTGACCACTATATATAGAGCAGATGTAATAGCACCAGCCATAACTGACCACTATATAGAGTAGATGTAATAGCACCAGTCATAACTGACCACTATATATAGAGCAGATGTAATAGCACCAGCCATAACTGACCACTATATATGTAGAGCAGATGTAATAGCACCAGCCATAACTGACCACTATATATAGAGCAGATGTAATAGCACCAGCCATAACTGACCACTATATATAGAGCAGATGTAATAGCACCCGCCATAACTGACCACTATATATAGAGCAGATGTAATAGCATCAGCCATAACTGACCACTATATATATATAGAGCAGATGTAATAGCACCAGTCATAACTGACCACTATATATAGAGCAGATGTAATAGCACCAGCCATAACTGACCACTATATATAGAGCAGATGTAATAGCACCCGCCATAACTGACCACTATATATGTAGAGCAGATGTAATAGCACCAGCCATAACTGACCACTATATATAGAGCAGATGTAATAGCACCAGCCATAACTGACCACTATATATAGAGCAGATGTAATAGCACCAGCCATAACTGACCACTATATATAGAGAGCAGATGTAATAGCACCCGCCATAACTGACCACTATATATAGAGAGCAGATGTAATAGCACCCGCCATAACTGACCACTATATATGTAGAGCAGATGTAATAGCACCAGCCATAACTGACCACTATATATAGAGAGCAGATGTAATAGCACCCGCCATAACTGACCACTATATATGTAGAGCAGATGTAATAGCACCAGCCATAACTGACCACTATATATAGAGCAGATGTAATAGCACCAGCCATAACTGACCACTATATATAGAGAGCAGATGTAATAGCACCAGCCATAACTGACCACTATATAGAGTAGATGTAATAACACCAGCCATAACTGACCACTATATACAGAGCAGATGTAATAGCACCCGCCATAACTGACCACTATATATAGAGCAGATGTAATAGCACCAGCCATAACTGACCACTATATATAGAGCAGATGTAATAGCACCAGCCATAACTGACCACTATATATAGAGCAGATGTAATAGCACCAGCCATAACTGACCACTATATAGAGCAGATGTAATAGCACCAGCCATAACTGACCACTATATATAGAGCAGATGTAATAGCACCCACCATAACTGACCACTATATATAGAGCAGATGTAATAGCACCAGCCATAACTGACCACTATATATAGAGCAGATGTAATAGCACCAGCCATAACTGACCACTATATATGTAGAGCAGATGTAATAGCACCAGCCATAACTGACCACTATATAGAGCAGATGTAATAGCACCAGCCATAACTGACCACTATATATGTAGAGCAGATGTAATAGCACCAGCCATAACTGACCACTATATAGAGCAGATGTAATAGCACCAGCCATAACTGACCACTATATATAGAGCAGATGTAATAGCACCAGCCATAACTGACCACTATATATGTAGAGCAGATGTAATAGCACCAGCCATAACTGACCACTATATATGTAGAGCAGATGTAATAGCACCAGCCATAACTGACCACTATATATAGAGCAGATGTAATAACACCAGCCATAACTGACCACTATATATAGAGCAGATGTAATAGCATCAGCCATAACTGACCACTATATAGAGTAGATGTAATAGCACCAGCCATAACTGACCACTATATATGTAGAGCAGATGTAATAGCACCAGCCATAACTGACCACTATATATAGAGCAGATGTAATAGCACCAGCCATAACTGACCACTATATATAGAGCAGATGTAATAGCACCAGCCATAACTGACCACTATATATAGAGCAGATGTAATAGCACCAGCCATAACTGACCACTATATAGAGCAGATGTAATAGCACCCGCCATAACTGACCACTATATATAGAGCAGATGTAATAGCACCCGCCATAACTGACCACTATATACAGAGCAGATGTAATAGCATCAGCCATAACTGACCACTATATATATAGAGCAGATGTAATAGCACCAGCCATAACTGACCACTATATATAGAGCAGATGTAATAGCACCAGCCATAACTGACCACTATATAGAGCAGATGTAATAGCACCCGCCATAACTGACCACTATATATAGAGCAGATGTAATAGCACCCGCCATAACTGACCACTATATACAGAGCAGATGTAATAGCATCAGCCATAACTGACCACTATATATATAGAGCAGATGTAATAGCACCAGCCATAACTGACCACTATATATAGAGCAGATGTAATAGCACCAGCCATAACTGACCACTATATATGTAGAGCAGATGTAATAGCACCAGCCATAACTGACCACTATATATAGAGCAGATGTAATAACACCAGCCATAACTGACCACTATATATAGAGCAGATGTAATAGCATCAGCCATAACTGACCACTATATAGAGTAGATGTAATAGCACCAGCCATAACTGACCACTATATATGTAGAGCAGATGTAATAGCACCAGCCATAACTGACCACTATATATAGAGCAGATGTAATAGCACCAGCCATAACTGACCACTATATATAGAGCAGATGTAATAGCACCAGCCATAACTGACCACTATATAGAGCAGATGTAATAGCACCCGCCATAACTGACCACTATATACAGAGCAGATGTAATAGCATCAGCCATAACTGACCACTATATATATAGAGCAGATGTAATAGCACCAGCCATAACTGACCACTATATATAGAGCAGATGTAATAGCACCAGCCATAACTGACCACTATATAGAGCAGATGTAATAGCACCCGCCATAACTGACCACTATATATAGAGCAGATGTAATAGCACCCGCCATAACTGACCACTATATACAGAGCAGATGTAATAGCATCAGCCATAACTGACCACTATATATATAGAGCAGATGTAATAGCACCAGCCATAACTGACCACTATATATAGAGCAGATGTAATAGCACCAGCCATAACTGACCACTATATATGTAGAGCAGATGTAATAGCACCAGCCATAACTGACCACTATATATAGAGAGCAGATGTAATAGCACCAGCCATAACTGACCACTATATATAGAGCAGATGTAATAGCACCAGCCATAACTGACCACTATATATAGAGCAGATGTAATAGCACCAGCCATAACTGACCACTATATAGAGTAGATGTAATAGCACCAGCCATAACTGACCACTATATATAGAGCAGATGTAATAGCACCAGCCATAACTGACCACTATATATGTAGAGCAGATGTAATAGCACCAGCCATAACTGACCACTATATATAGAGCAGATGTAATAGCACCAGCCATAACTGACCACTATATATAGAGCAGATGTAATAGCATCAGCCATAACTGACCACTATATATAGAGCAGATGTAATAGCACCAGCCATAACTGACCACTATATATAGAGCAGATGTAATAGCACCCGCCATAACTGACCACTATATATAGAGCAGATGTAATAGCATCAGCCATAACTGACCACTATATATATATAGAGCAGATGTAATAGCACCAGTCATAACTGACCACTATATATAGAGCAGATGTAATAGCACCAGCCATAACTGACCACTATATATAGAGAGCAGATGTAATAGCACCCGCCATAACTGACCACTATATATGTAGAGCAGATGTAATAGCACCAGCCATAACTGACCACTATATATAGAGAGCAGATGTAATAGCACCCGCCATAACTGACCACTATATATGTAGAGCAGATGTAATAGCACCAGCCATAACTGACCACTATATATAGAGCAGATGTAATAGCACCAGCCATAACTGACCACTATATATAGAGCAGATGTAATAGCACCAGCCATAACTGACCACTATATATAGAGAGCAGATGTAATAGCACCCGCCATAACTGACCACTATATATAGAGAGCAGATGTAATAGCACCCGCCATAACTGACCACTATATATGTAGAGCAGATGTAATAGCACCAGCCATAACTGACCACTATATATAGAGAGCAGATGTAATAGCACCCGCCATAACTGACCACTATATATGTAGAGCAGATGTAATAGCACCAGCCATAACTGACCACTATATATAGAGCAGATGTAATAGCACCAGCCATAACTGACCACTATATATAGAGAGCAGATGTAATAGCACCAGCCATAACTGACCACTATATAGAGTAGATGTAATAACACCAGCCATAACTGACCACTATATACAGAGCAGATGTAATAGCACCCGCCATAACTGACCACTATATATAGAGCAGATGTAATAGCACCAGCCATAACTGACCACTATATATAGAGCAGATGTAATAGCACCAGCCATAACTGACCACTATATATAGAGCAGATGTAATAGCACCAGCCATAACTGACCACTATATATAGAGCAGATGTAATAGCATCAGCCATAACTGACCACTATATATATAGAGCAGATGTAATAGCACCAGCCATAACTGACCACTATATAGAGCAGATGTAATAGCACCAGCCATAACTGACCACTATATATAGAGCAGATGTAATAGCACCCACCATAACTGACCACTATATATAGAGCAGATGTAATAGCACCAGCCATAACTGACCACTATATATAGAGCAGATGTAATAGCACCAGCCATAACTGACCACTATATATGTAGAGCAGATGTAATAGCACCAGCCATAACTGACCACTATATAGAGCAGATGTAATAGCACCAGCCATAACTGACCACTATATATGTAGAGCAGATGTAATAGCACCAGCCATAACTGACCACTATATAGAGCAGATGTAATAGCACCAGCCATAACTGACCACTATATATAGAGCAGATGTAATAGCACCAGCCATAACTGACCACTATATATGTAGAGCAGATGTAATAGCACCAGCCATAACTGACCACTATATATGTAGAGCAGATGTAATAGCACCAGCCATAACTGACCACTATATATAGAGCAGATGTAATAACACCAGCCATAACTGACCACTATATATAGAGCAGATGTAATAGCATCAGCCATAACTGACCACTATATAGAGTAGATGTAATAGCACCAGCCATAACTGACCACTATATATGTAGAGCAGATGTAATAGCACCAGCCATAACTGACCACTATATATAGAGCAGATGTAATAGCACCAGCCATAACTGACCACTATATATAGAGCAGATGTAATAGCACCAGCCATAACTGACCACTATATATAGAGCAGATGTAATAGCACCAGCCATAACTGACCACTATATAGAGCAGATGTAATAGCACCCGCCATAACTGACCACTATATATAGAGCAGATGTAATAGCACCCGCCATAACTGACCACTATATACAGAGCAGATGTAATAGCACCAGCCATAACTGACCACTATATATAGAGCAGATGTAATAACACCAGCCATAACTGACCACTATATATAGAGCAGATGTAATAGCACCAGCCATAACTGACCACTATATATAGAGCAGATGTAATAACACCAGCCATAACTGACCACTATATATAGAGCAGATGTAATAGCATCAGCCATAACTGACCACTATATATAGAGCAGATGTAATAGCACCAGCCATAACTGACCACTATATATATAGAGCAGATGTAATAGCACCAGCCATAACTGACCACTATATATAGAGCAGATGTAATAGCACCAGCCATAACTGACCACTATATATGTAGAGCAGATGTAATAGCACCAGCCATAACTGACCACTATATATAGAGAGCAGATGTAATAGCACCAGCCATAACTGACCACTATATATAGAGCAGATGTAATAGCACCAGCCATAACTGACCACTATATATAGAGCAGATGTAATAGCACCAGCCATAACTGACCACTATATAGAGTAGATGTAATAGCACCAGCCATAACTGACCACTATATATAGAGCAGATGTAATAGCACCAGCCATAACTGACCACTATATATGTAGAGCAGATGTAATAGCACCAGCCATAACTGACCACTATATATAGAGCAGATGTAATAGCACCAGCCATAACTGACCACTATATATAGAGCAGATGTAATAGCATCAGCCATAACTGACCACTATATATAGAGCAGATGTAATAGCACCAGCCATAACTGACCACTATATATAGAGCAGATGTAATAGCACCCGCCATAACTGACCACTATATATAGAGCAGATGTAATAGCATCAGCCATAACTGACCACTATATATATATAGAGCAGATGTAATAGCACCAGTCATAACTGACCACTATATATAGAGCAGATGTAATAGCACCAGCCATAACTGACCACTATATATAGAGAGCAGATGTAATAGCACCCGCCATAACTGACCACTATATATGTAGAGCAGATGTAATAGCACCAGCCATAACTGACCACTATATATAGAGAGCAGATGTAATAGCACCCGCCATAACTGACCACTATATATGTAGAGCAGATGTAATAGCACCAGCCATAACTGACCACTATATATAGAGCAGATGTAATAGCACCAGCCATAACTGACCACTATATATAGAGCAGATGTAATAGCACCAGCCATAACTGACCACTATATATAGAGAGCAGATGTAATAGCACCCGCCATAACTGACCACTATATATAGAGAGCAGATGTAATAGCACCCGCCATAACTGACCACTATATATGTAGAGCAGATGTAATAGCACCAGCCATAACTGACCACTATATATAGAGAGCAGATGTAATAGCACCCGCCATAACTGACCACTATATATGTAGAGCAGATGTAATAGCACCAGCCATAACTGACCACTATATATAGAGCAGATGTAATAGCACCAGCCATAACTGACCACTATATATAGAGAGCAGATGTAATAGCACCAGCCATAACTGACCACTATATAGAGTAGATGTAATAACACCAGCCATAACTGACCACTATATACAGAGCAGATGTAATAGCACCCGCCATAACTGACCACTATATATAGAGCAGATGTAATAGCACCAGCCATAACTGACCACTATATATAGAGCAGATGTAATAGCACCAGCCATAACTGACCACTATATAGAGCAGATGTAATAGCACCAGCCATAACTGACCACTATATATAGAGCAGATGTAATAGCACCCACCATAACTGACCACTATATATAGAGCAGATGTAATAGCACCAGCCATAACTGACCACTATATATAGAGCAGATGTAATAGCACCAGCCATAACTGACCACTATATATGTAGAGCAGATGTAATAGCACCAGCCATAACTGACCACTATATAGAGCAGATGTAATAGCACCAGCCATAACTGACCACTATATATGTAGAGCAGATGTAATAGCACCAGCCATAACTGACCACTATATAGAGCAGATGTAATAGCACCAGCCATAACTGACCACTATATATAGAGCAGATGTAATAGCACCAGCCATAACTGACCACTATATATGTAGAGCAGATGTAATAGCACCAGCCATAACTGACCACTATATATGTAGAGCAGATGTAATAGCACCAGCCATAACTGACCACTATATATAGAGCAGATGTAATAACACCAGCCATAACTGACCACTATATATAGAGCAGATGTAATAGCATCAGCCATAACTGACCACTATATAGAGTAGATGTAATAGCACCAGCCATAACTGACCACTATATATAGAGCAGATGTAATAGCACCAGCCATAACTGACCACTATATACAGAGCAGATGTAATAGCACCCGCCATAACTGACCACTATATACAGAGCAGATGTAATAGCATCAGCCATAACTGACCACTATATATAGAGCAGATGTAATAGCACCAGCCATAACTGACCACTATATATAGAGCAGATGTAATAGCACCAGCCATAACTGACCACTATATATAGAGCAGATGTAATAGCACCAGCCATAACTGACCACTATATATAGAGCAGATGTAATAGCACCCGCCATAACTGACCACTATATAGAGCAGATGTAATAGCACCCGCCATAACTGACCACTATATATAGAGCAGATGTAATAGCACCCGCCATAACTGACCACTATATATAGAGCAGATGTAATAGCACCAGCCATAACTGACCACTATATATATAGAGCAGATGTAATAGCACCAGCCATAACTGACCACTATATATAGAGCAGATGTAATAGCACCAGCCATAACTGACCACTATATATGTAGAGCAGATGTAATAGCACCAGCCATAACTGACCACTATATAGAGAGAGCAGATGTAATAGCACCAGCCATAACTGACCACTATATATAGAGCAGATGTAATAGCACCAGCCATAACTGACCACTATATATGTAGAGCAGATGTAATAGCACCAGCCATAACTGACCACTATATATGTAGAGCAGATGTAATAGCACCAGTCATAACTGACCACTATATATAGAGCAGATGTAATAGCACCAGCCATAACTGACCACTATATATAGAGCAGATGTAATAGCACCAGCCATAACTGACCACTATATATGTAGAGCAGATGTAATAGCACCAGCCATAACTGACCACTATATATAGAGAGCAGATGTAATAGCACCAGCCATAACTGACCACTATATATAGAGCAGATGTAATAGCACCAGCCATAACTGACCACTATATATAGAGAGCAGATGTAATAGCATCAGCCATAACTGACCACTATATATAGAGCAGATGTAATAGCACCAGCCATAACTGACCACTATATATAGAGCAGATGTAATAGCACCAGCCATAACTGACCACTATATATAGAGCAGATGTAATAGCATCAGTCATAACTGACCACTATATATAGAGCAGATGTAATAGCACCAGCCATAACTGACCACTATATATAGAGCAGATGTAATAGCACCCGCCATAACTGACCACTATATATGTAGAGCAGATGTAATAGCACCAGCCATAACTGACCACTATATATAGAGAGCAGATGTAATAGCACCCGCCATAACTGACCACTATATATAGAGCAGATGTAATAGCACCAGCCATAACTGACCACTATATATAGAGCAGATGTAATAGCACCAGCCATAACTGACCACTATATATAGAGCAGATGTAATAGCACCAGCCATAACTGACCACTATATATAGAGCAGATGTAATAGCACCAGCCATAACTGACCACTATATATAGAGCAGATGTAATAGCACCCGCCATAACTGACCACTATATATAGAGCAGATGTAATAGCACCCGCCATAACTGACCACTATATATGTAGAGCAGATGTAATAGCACCAGCCATAACTGACCACTATATATAGAGAGCAGATGTAATAGCACCAGCCATAACTGACCACTATATAGAGTAGATGTAATAACACCAGCCATAACTGACCACTATATACAGAGCAGATGTAATAGCACCCGCCATAACTGACCACTATATATAGAGCAGATGTAATAGCACCAGCCATAACTGACCACTATATATAGAGCAGATGTAATAGCACCAGCCATAACTGACCACTATATATAGAGCAGATGTAATAGCACCCGCCATAACTGACCACTATATATAGAGCAGATGTAATAGCACCCGCCATAACTGACCACTATATACAGAGCAGATGTAATAGCATCAGCCATAACTGACCACTATATATAGAGCAGATGTAATAGCACCAGCCATAACTGACCACTATATATATAGAGCAGATGTAATAGCACCAGCCATAACTGACCACTATATATAGAGCAGATGTAATAGCACCAGCCATAACTGACCACTATATATAGAGAGCAGATGTAATAGCACCAGCCATAACTGACCACTATTTAGAGTAGATGTAATAACACCAGCCATAACTGACCACTATATACAGAGCAGATGTAATAGCACCCGCCATAACTGACCACTATATATAGAGCAGATGTAATAGCACCAGCCATAACTGACCACTATATATAGAGCAGATGTAATAGCACCAGCCATAACTGACCACTATATATAGAGCAGATGTAATAGCACCAGCCATAACTGACCACTATATATAGAGCAGATGTAATAGCACCAGCCATAACTGACCACTATATATAGAGCAGATGTAATAGCACCAGCCATAACTGACCACTATATATAGAGCAGATGTAATAGCACCAGCCATAACTGACCACTATATATAGAGAGCAGATGTAATAGCACCCGCCATAACTGACCACTATATATAGAGCAGATGTAATAGCACCAGCCATAACTGACCACTATATATAGAGCAGATGTAATAGCATCAGCCATAACTGACCACTATACAGCACCTCAAAAAGTCATACTGTCCACACACGTCCTGTGTGCTTATCTTTAATAACATTTGTTCTAAGTTTATTAATACAGTCTTGCCATCCCCCTTCTGACCACAGGGTGTGCTGTTAAAGTAATGCACAATTAGCAGCAGCTCAATGTACAAGTGCTAATGCCCCCTAGTGGTCTGAATATGAAGTGTAAGGTATTTTCCTGAGATTTGAGTACTTTGTCACCCTGTGTCAGGGCATCCACCCTCTTCCATGCAGTCATATCCGATGCCTGGCCACTTGTCCGCTGGCTGTTATATACAGTACATAGTATATAGTATACAGGACATAGTATACAATACATAGTATATACAGTAGTGAGGGCTGTGATGAATTATTCAGAGAGTTCTATTGATCTGTCTACACTGTGTATAAAATGTGACTGATGAGGATTCTCCATCATTTTTGGATCTTTTAAGTAATAAAGTTGCCAATAGCAGATGGTGCAGCAGCCAGACCGTGCCATACTGGTATCCGAACTTATTGGTACTTAACCCCTGCATGCCCAGACAGATGGCTGAAATGTGCCGAGAGGATGCCAGACTTCACCATCTGAGGGTATGTTATATGTAGTGATGGGCAGTGTAGTCCTATGTGCTTCTCAGTATCACACATGGTAGGCTTGGATACATTGCTTCAGTATCACACTTGATATTATTTCATACAGAGGCCTACAGATAGAATGTAATAAGATACATCGGCTCAATAGACAGTATCACACATGTTCTACTTAGATACTCAGCCCATCAGGCATATCACTTGTAGATTTAGATATATGAGCACATTGCATCATCCATGACGAGATTAGATACATCCACTCAGCAGAGTGTATCACACATGACTAGATTAGATACACAGCCCATAAGACATTTTCACACATGGTAAGATTAGATACATTTCCTAGCAGACAGTATCACACATCATAGGTTTAGATACACCAGATTATTAGACAGTCTCACATTTGATAGGATTAGATACACCGGATTATTAGACAGTATCACACTTGATAGGATTAGATACACAAGATTACCAGACAGTATCACAGCCTTAAATATACTTAAAGGCTTAGATATATCAACCTGTTAGGACGTATCACACATGAAAGGCTGAGATACACCAGATAATCAGATAGCTCATACAAGTAAGCTTAGATGCGCTGGTTTATCAGACAGTATCGCACATAATAGGCTTAGATACAGTAATACACGGTATCTGACTCCTCTATACGTTTCATTGTTCCGTGATTTCCCTTTATTTTAACCGTTTCCCCTCCAGCTGTATTTTGTAGCTATAGACAATGTTTACCATCGGAGCGAGACGCGACATATGTGAAGCTTTATTTCTGTAATATTAGTGTTGTACCAACACACACATCTGCTATAGACGTACAGAAACTCTACGGGGCTCCTATATGTAAGGGGAGTCCTACAGATCTATAGGGTACATGTGGCCCCAACTTAGCTTCCTGCCGGACCCCAAATGGTTCATCACTTTATACAACATTGACTGCAACATTGTAGACAAAACGTATCACATGACAAGTTCAACATCATATCCAGGACTAATAAACGTATCATTAGAGGGGTGTGGCTTCTGAAAATGGGAGTGGTTTAAAAAATATAATATTTTGGTGGATTATTATTTGCTTTTGTGCGGTAAATGCCTAATTCTATTAGCATGTGCTCATATAAGTAGAAATTACAAACCTAAAACCAAAGAGTCGCAAAACTTTCAACTGGACTTTTTCTTATACGTTTTAATTTATGAAACTTTTAGTAACTTTTAATACTTTTAATACATTTGTAATAAATTTTAATGAATCAAACTTTTTGTTATAATCTCCAGAAATCCTGTGAACTCCTTTCCCTGCCTGTAGCATCTCTGTAAATGTTCAGAAACTTCACGTGTCACCAAAGTCCCTTAAGAGTAATACATTAAATAGAGGCGGGGGAGGAGGGGGATGTGGCTGCAGATGGTACTTCAGTAGGGAACATCTAATACACGTGCACACATAATACATAGCTATGTAAAAGGGAATGGGGGTCTCATCTGTTCATAATGGGTAGGCATTAAGATGGAATAGAAATTTGTGGGGTCACGGCTTAATTAAACTCCCAGATTGCAAATCATGATGTTTTGTGGCATCTCCAATCTTGGGGATTGCCTAAAAGAGAAGGGGTCCCATAAGCAAACATAGCCAAAATCTCAAGGCCCCTCATTGTGGTGCTGGTTATTGCCACCCAGGACTGCACGGTCTGGTGTTTCTCCCCATTTCTATGATTCTTGGGCCAAATCCCCACAACATGCAGTTCCTCTAGAAAGTGCACAGGTTCTCAACCCCCACTAACAAAGAGGTTAGGACTAGAGATGAGAGCACCAGTTCGTAACAACCTGGGTTCATTTAAAATTTTTCAAAAATTTGGGGATACTGAGATACCCACTCATGAATCTTTATACTCTTGGGTCTCTTCAGACACTTTGAGATAAGGATCATGTTGTGCACCCCTACGTAATCACTGAGGCCCAATCATAAGCCTTTGTGGTCCCCCCGGGGCTGCTGATGTCATTATAGACATTGAAGAGGCTCCAAAGTATAATAGTGGTTTGTGGGTGACAAACTCAGCTGAACCTGAAATTTTTGGAAAATTTCTAACAAGCCAGAACATTACAAACCAGTTCACTCATCCCTACTGTGAAAAATTGATAAAAAAAACTTAATAAAAAATAAAAGCATAATAAAAAATATTATGTTGTAGTTTAATAAAT
Source organism: Leptodactylus fallax (assembly GCA_947044405.1). NCBI lineage: Eukaryota > Metazoa > Chordata > Amphibia > Anura > Leptodactylidae > Leptodactylus > Leptodactylus fallax. The sequence continues at coordinate 416,002 of CAMRHE010000765.1, forward strand.
ACAAGCAACAAACAAGAAAACTTAAGTGCTCTAAAGGGTGGTGAAATTTTTGGAAAATTTCTGTCTAATTTGGATCATTACAAACCAGTTCGCTCATCGCACATCCAAACCCTCAACACCTCCTGCCACCTCCAACTCAAGAACATCCATCGAATCCGCTCCTTCCTCACCCCTGAAACTACAAAGATGCTAGTCCACGCCCTCATAATCTCCCCGCCTAGACTACTGTAACACCCGTCTCCATGGCCTCCCAGCTAACACTCTCGTCCCCCTCCAGTCCACCTTAAACTGTGCTGCTCGCCTAATACACCTCTCCCCCCGTTCTTCATCGGCCGCTCCCCTCTGCCAATCCCTTCACTGGCTACCCATCGCCCAGCGAATAGAGTTCAAACTACTAACACTGACATACAAAGCCATCCACAACCTGTCCCCTCCATATATCTCCGACCTAACCTCCCGCTACCTGCCCGCATGTAACCTCCGATCCTCCAAAGTCCTCCTACTCCGCTCTGCTCTTAACCGCTCTTCACACAACCATCCCCAAGACTTCTCCCGTGCATCCGCCATACTCTGGAACTCATTACCAAGACACATCAGACTGACCCCCACAGTCACAAGCTTCAAGAAGGCCCTGAAGACTCCCCTATTCAGGAAGGCCTACAACCTCCAATAACACTACTGTCACCACACCGCCATCTGTACAGCCTCCAATAACACTACTGTCACCACACCGCCATCTGTACAGCCTCCAATAACACTACTGTCACCACACCGCCATCTGTACAGCCTCCAATAACACTACTGTCACCACACCGCCATCTGTACAGCCTCTACCCCCACCTTCTGTCTCTATCCCTCTTCCCTCATAGACTGTAAGCCCTTGCGGGCAGGGCCCTCTATCCCACTGTGCCAGTGATCACTGTTAGTATTATCTGTTCTGTATATCTGGTGTACTGTATGTAAACCCTCAAATGTAAAGCACCATGGAAGTAATATAATAATGTACAGAGCACCATGGAATTAATATAATAATGTACAGAGCACCATGGAATTAATATAATAATGTACAGAGCACCATGGGATAATATAATAATGTACAGCACCATGGAATTAATATAATAATGTACAGCACCATGGAATTAATATAATAATGTACAGAGCACCATGGAATTAATATAATAATGTACAATGCACCATGGAATTAATATAATAATGTACAGAGCACCATGGAATTAATCTAATAATGTACAGAGCACCATGGGATAATATAATAATGTACAGCACCATGGGATTAATATAATAATGTACAGAGCACCATGGAATTAATATAATAATGTACAGCACCATGGGATAATATAATAATGTACAGAGCACCATGGAATTAATATAATAATGTACAGCACCATGGGAATAATATAATAATGTACAGCACCATGGGATTAATATAATAATGTACAGAGCACCATGGAATTAATATAATAATGTACAGCACATGGAATTAATATAATAATGTACAGCACATGGAATTAATGGTGCTATATAAATAAACAATAATAATAAAAATAATAATAATCCCTACTGTAATGTGGTTCTAAGTTTTCTGATAAACTGAAACTGATAAACTGAACATTTTTGAAAATTTTGTGTCTGATTTTAATTTTTTTTTTTAAAGATTTCAGTTCAATAAGCACAAACTAATTATCCGGCGACATCAAAGAAGAAAAATGAACGGTTCTGAAGGGTTATAAATCTGGCTGAACCTGATATTTTTTGAAAATTTCCAATGAACCCAGCTTACTATAAGGTAGTTTGCTCATTCCTGCCATGGTGTGGTTTTAAGTTTTCTGTTTGAAAAATTAATAAAAAAAACAACTTGAAAATATTGCGTTGTAGGGTCTTATTTTTATTTTATTTTTATTTAGATTTAAGTTCAATAAGTACAAGCTAATTATCAAGGAGCATCAAACAAGAAATTGAAGAGTTCTGAAGGGTAGCGAACCCGGCCAAATCGGAGAGTTTTGGAAAAATTCGAATGACCCCGGCTCAATACAAACCAGTTCATTCATCCCTACTGTAATGTCAGTTGTAGGGTCTTATTTTGATTTTTTTTTAGATTTCAGTTCAATAAGTACAAGCTCATTATCCAATGGCGTCCAACAAGAAAACTGAAGTGTTCTGAAGTGTGGCTTACTACAAAATAGTTTACTCATCTCTACTGTGGTTTGAAGTTTTCTGTTTGAAAAATGTATAAAAAAAGAAACTTTTTGAAAAATTTTGTGTTGTAGGGTCTTATTTTTATTTCGATGTCAGTTCAGTAACTACAAACTAATTGTCTAGCAGCAGCAAACAAGAAAACTGAAGTATTCTGAAGTTTGGCGAACCCAGTCAAACCTGAAATTTTTGGAAAATTGGTAACCAACCCAGCTCATCACAAACCAGTTTGTTCATCCCTACTGTAATGTGGTTTGAAGTTTTCTGTTTGAAAAATTGATAACAAAGAAACTTTTTGAAAAATATTGTGTTGGAGGGTCTGATTTTTTTTTTTCTTTTTAGATTTCAGTTCAATAAGTACAAACTAATTATCCGGCGGCATCAAACAAGAATACTGAAGTGTTCTGAAGGACTTTGTTCATAATTACTAGATCGAGTATACAAGGTTACATCCTATTCATGAGCAGTACCGGGAGGTGTGAACCCGATACAATGTGTCTGATCATTTACTAAGGAAACATATCAGTTGAATGTGCGTCTCACTGAAGAAGAGAATAATGAGTCTGTGCCCCTTGTACTCCATGTCTACGCTTTTCTATGTAAACCATTAAGTCAGTTCTTAGTCGTGACTCTTACTGGAAAGCTTTGTAGGTATATTATTCAAAAATATGGGCAGCAACTCTTGTGGAAGTTGCAATAGCTGCCCCAGCTGTCCCCTTTTTTCCTTTTGTTGAATTTCATATAATTCTCTGCCCTTTTGGGTCCAAATGCAGGGGGAAGTAACTAAATGATGCAAAGAGCTCTCAGTAGTAGCAGTGTCATGTGCAGAGTGTATGCAGGGGCAAGTAGAGCCGGAATTCTGTAAGGTAAAGTATCAGTCAATAGATGCAGAGAAGGAAGTCTGTGAGGTAAAGTATCAGCCAATAGCTGCAGAGCAGGAAGTCTATGAGGTAAAGTAACAGCCAATAGCTGCAGAGCAGGAAGTCTATGAGGTAAAGTAACAGCCAATAGCTGCAGAGCAGGAAGTCTGTGAGGTCAAGTAACAGCCAATAGCTGCAGAGCAGGAAGTCTATGAGGTAAAGTAACAGCCAATAGCTGCAGAGCAGGAAGTCTGTGAGGTAAAGTAACAGCCAATAGCTGCAGAGAAGGAAGTCTGTGAGGTAAAGTATCAACCAATAGCTGCAGAGCAGGAAGTCTATGAGGTAAAGTAACAGCCAATAGCTGCAGAGCAGGAAGTCTATGAGGTAAAGTAACAGCCAATAGCTGCAGAGCAGGAAGTCTGTGAGGTCAAGTAACAGCCAATAGCTGCAGAGCAGGAAGTCTATGAGGTAAAGTAACAGCCAATAGCTGCAGAGCAGGAAGTCTATGAGGTAAAGTAAGAGCCAATACCTGCAGAGAAGGAAGTCTATGAGGTAAAGTAACAGCCAATAGCTGCAGAGCAGGAAGTCTGTGAGGTCAAGTATCATCCAATAGCTGCAGAGCAGGAAGTCTATGAGGTAAAGTAACAGCAAATAGATGCAGAGCAGGAAGTCTGTGAGTTGTAGCTTCAGCCAATAGCTGGAGAGAAGAAAGTCTGTAATGTCAAGTATCAGCCAATAGCTGCAGAGCAGGAAGTCTATGAGATATAGTTTCAGCCAATAGACGCAGAGAAGGAAGTGATGCTTGAAAACTTGGGAGAGTGGGAGAATTTTCAGTCCTTGTATGTTACATTTTTCTAGAATCTATATTTTACTTGCTGTGGAGATTTGATTTTAACTTTAAATGAACAGACATGCTATATAACTGTGGTTCAAGGAGTGGGGGCATTGCCAATCTAGATGTTTTTGTCAACTTTTGCCTGTAAACCACTTGAACCAAATTGATCAATCTGATCCCCTGCCATTTATTGACCAACCCCTCTGACTACGACACAGCTTTGTATTTGCTGCTTCACTTTGGTTTTCTATCTGTCTCTTAGCTATTGGAAAGAAGAACTAGTCAGGATGTGCAGAAGAGGACATGTACCCCAGGGCCTTGACATAGGCATCGTTATTGAGGACAGTATGGCGGTATTACTTTGGCGCTGTATGGTAAAACTGGAATGGCCAACAATCTGCACAGACCTCAAAGTACACCAGAGACTCTAAGAAATACAAATGCTTGTATCATGCCTACATATATTATGGACACAACATCTGGACCTCTCATGATTTTAGCAGAACTACATAGGTTCTTAATACAGGTGCAAAAACGTACCTGTATTATACCATGGGAACATGCCCTAAGAACCTCAAACTAGACAAATGATGAGGAAAGTCTGTACTCCTGATGCAAAAGGATGGGAAATACTTTAGATACGGTATCCCATGACAAAAAATACGAGGTCACAGCCCCGCCCACTGAGTACATGACTGATGTACATGGAGTAGGTGGAGCTATGACAACCTCATATCCATTGCCAGGAGGAGTAATTGACCTAAAATATTCTTCAATTTCTGTGTTTTTAAGCTCCTTGACAGGGGATCCATCAGCAGAGGAGACCAGGGCATTGGCCGTGATTGATATCTGATTATTTTATTACACTCCTCCATCTAGACCCTCCATAATTATCAAAGCCGAGGACAGCTCAAGCATCCATTCTATGTCTGTCTCTGGGATTGAGTTGTGTGAGGAGACGTCTTATTTTTATACGTCTTGTCTTACACTATTTTCCAGAAACGCATAACGGCATAAAAATCTAATGGCATTATTTATCAAGACAATGGCGCTCTGCCTCAAACACATCATCCATTTCAGCCGCCGCCTTTTATGTATCGCTCCCGATTCTTGAAAGCTGATTTTTACAAGTGGCAGTGAAAATGAGTTAATCATAACAGCACGTTTCCATCAAAATATTCTCTTTGCTTGACGCCCATAGACGCTATCTCCGAGATTCATGGCGATGGGTTAAACCATACAACAGACAAACAGGTCCTAGTGACAGCAATATCAAGGAGCCCTGAGCACCTTTCAATCCGAGGACCCAGAACAAATGCAAGTCCTAGTACACATTACCATCAGAACATTATTATTCCACCTGCAGCTTCTGGAATTACGTCTTCAAGAATAAAGATCTATCAATGCAATGATCCCTTTAAATTCTGATATCCATTGAATGACTTGATAAAACTGGCGGTGGCAATAAGTCCCATTGTATGAAATAGAAAAATCATGATACGTACTGGAAGATTACTGTTATGTCCCTATATCTGCTGGATAGGTTATGAGCGGGGGCGTACACTACGGGGGGATGGACACGCCCATGAATAACATCACAATTCATGAATTCCTGCTTCCTCCAACCTTACCCCTTCTATTCACATTATCCATCCATCTTGCTTTCACATTGCATAGTCCTTGCAGTATGGTAAATCTTGGCATAGAAGATGCAGAGTGGGCCTGGCATCAAAATGCCCATCTATCTGCAATGACTCTGGAAATGGGCACCTGCATTGTAATGGAGAAGCGGGTATACACACTGATACCATAAAGGTATATTCACATGAGGTTGTTTGCTGTTTATTCGCTTTTTTTGGCACTATTTTTGTAAGTGTTGTAAACATTATTGCTCTTCTTTCCTTAAGAAAATCATGACCTCCTGTAAATAAACCCTAGGGGGGCTTTAGCAGCGTTTGTGACAATGATGTCTGCAGGGAGTAACTTAAGGCTCACAGATCCTGGTGCAAAACCTCAGCATGGACCCCTGCGTGACTTCTCATCACCACCATCAGCCCCGTCCCTTACATACATATTAGAAGCACTTACATTTCCCTTTCCTTCTCTCTCTGGCCCAGACCACCATGATGTCTTCTTTACAACATGTCTGTGCACACAAGACGCCCATCATATCCATCCCCTGTCAGTCCCCCCCACATAGTAATCGTGCCTCCTTTTATGCCACAGCCTACCCACAGAATCCCTCCTTCACTATATGCTGCTGACCAACTGATACTTCTCCTATTGAAAAGTTAATTTTCTCCTTTCTGACAGTGAAAGGCTGTATATCATAAATCTTCTTACTTCGGTGCACCAGAGGATGGGGGGGGGGGATACATTTAAGATGTAAAGACTGCCAGACATCAAAGGAAATCAGAAAGTAGATCAAAGTTGAACCAGTTGTAATGTGGTGAGGGTGACCTGTGGGTGGTCCTGGTTTATGAGCCCGCTGCAACCACTGTGGCCCCTGTAGTTACACCAGTGCTCTCAGCCACACAACTATACATTGGGTAAGGTTTATGGTGTTTTATTTGTGATTTCTTGTCAGCTATTTTTTTTTCCTAAGCAGTATTACAAGTACTAAGGCGTTTTTTAAGGTATTTTAAAATGAACAAAAATAATAGCACGGAAACTACAAAAACAGCCATACAATGCATGAAAATATACCCGAGGCTGAGGCCCCATGTTACGGAAACGCAGCTTTTTTTGTTGCAGATTTTGCTGTGGTTTATTGAGACAAAGCCAGGAGTGGATTGAGCAGAAGGGGGAAGTATAAGAACTTTGAGTATTTTTCCCATTTCTTTTGTAGCCATTCTTGATTTGGCTCAAAAAACTGCAACCAAAAAAAGTGTGTTTCTGCAATGTGGGGCCTCAGCCTAAAGGTGTTTTGGTAGGCATTTTCACATATTTGAAGTCAACCTAACCGTACCCTGACAAGGGCCATGCTGTCATCATGCTACAGATGTTTCCACCCTTACCTTAGCGACCTTACCAGTGCTATACAATATTGCAACATGCTAAGAAAAGCCTAAACAGGATGTAATGCAAAACACGACCACTGGGTGGCCACACATGCAGGATAGATATCATGTGACAGAGTATTGTGAAATCATTTCCTTTTTCAAAGCTTGTCATCTCATGACACACATCTTAAGATACATAAAGTCATGAGGCAAGGAAAGAAGGACACAATATGGAATATGTCACATGACAGACACCAGCACTGTCTGACGGACCCCACATGACAGACACCAGCACTGTCTGACGGACCCCACATGACAGACACCAGCAATGTCTGACGGACCCCACATGACAGACTCCAGCAGTGTCTGACGGACCCCACATGATAGACACCAGCAGTATCTGACGGACCCCAATCATTATTATAGAGAGAGTCAACAGTTAAACCACATTTGTGATGGGGTTCCTAATGGAGCTTCAAACACAGATGTGAACCCACCCTAAGACGCCATCTATTCAGTGATCATATACCAGGATATGTCACCATGTACTGCATTCATATCCCATTCTGTCAATTTGGGTTCTGATATTCCTTAAAATGGAAGAAAGTGTAACAGAGCAGACAGTAGAGATTTACATTGTGATGTGGATTATACTTAATGAACTATTCAGGCAGGATGGGGGGGTCTCAATTGGCAGATTAGATCTGCCATTGAAGTAGAGTTTGGTTGACAGGTCTGCTCCAGCATTGTGAGCCTCTCAAGCACCCTCCGAAAAAAAAAAAACCCTCTCTTTAGATGCAGAAGAGAGTTAATTAGCATCAAAGAGGACGGAGCGGTGACAGCTTCCAAAGGGGAGAGACGGGAGCGAAAAACATGTTATTATTAGCAAATTACGGCTGGCAATGCTGAGTTACACTGACGTGCTGGGGGTCAGGGAGAGGGTCGCTGCCATCGAGACGATTCACAAAATAACGCCAAATATTTGTTTATTGTGGGAGAGGAGGAAGAAATTTCGGGTCGCCGTGGGTCTTGGAGCTCTATTTGTGGCAGACAATGGAAGTGAAATGATATTGTTTATGAGCTTTTAGTCTACTCTGCAAACAGGAATCACAGTCTCTACTACAGGAATGTAGGACCGTGAGCAAACCGCTGTGATCCTCCTTCCTATACAATGTCCATATAATACTGCCTCATGATGCCTACATAACTACACACCTATTACATTTATAAAGAACTGACATAATATAGCCGTAGACTGCCCACATAATACTGCCAATGTGTTCCGAAAAATACCACTATATGATGCCCAAATAACACTGACTCAGTGGACACACTTCTTACATAATATAGCCGCATATACGTGATGATATATCCTGGCAATATCCCAAAAACACATCATGAACTGTCAAGATGAGAGATTTTTCCGATCCCAGCAGCTGCCTCTGAGTTGTGATTCTGTTACATTGTGTTCTTTCTGGTGACTGTGCGGACACAGCATCCCTAGGATCACTCCGGGTGCCTCAACTACCTAAGGCCTGTTCTTTTATGCCAGGGACTTGGGAAGAGTCAATACAGTGTATACTAGTTGTGTTTAATGTAATTGTTTTAGGGTCATATGATTTTTACATTTCCTCTTTTTTTCTACCTATAATGTAATGTACTGTACATAGAATTATATCTGTATATACCGGCACGCTCTGCAGGTGAAGAAGAATATTAAGATTTTTTTATTCTCACTGACAGCAGTGTAGCCTGTGATCACTGTTTTCTTTCATTAACAGCAGTGCAGCCTGTGATCACTGTTTTCTTTCATAGACAGCAGTGCAGCCTGTGATCACTGTTTTCTTTCATAGACAGCAGTGCAGCCTCTGATCACTGATTTCTTTCATAGACAGCAGTGCAGCCTGTGATCACTGTTTTCTTTCATAGACAGCAGTGCAGCCTGTGATCACTGTTTTCTTTCATAGACAGCAGTGCGGCCTGTGATCACTGTTTTCTTTCATAGACAGCAGTGCAGCCTGTGACCCACACACCCATACAGAAGGTCCTCCTGATTTTGAAATCCAGAAACCGGGCACACAAAAAGTCTGAATCAAAGGCAAATGTATAGAAAGACATCCTGGCCCCTGAATACAGCACATCAGAAATGCTGCAGTGTTTTGTGTAGTTTTTTCTACTTATCCTACAGACATAAATTACACAGGATAGAAACAGTTTTTCCATCTGTAGTCATCATTTGCATATGTTCAGGCTTTCCAGGTGCTTATATAGTTCATGTTCTGTATAGACACTGCACCTTTGCAACATGAACTCTAATGTTCTTGTATATAGAAATATATATGTACAGTATATGCCAGCACATCTGCCTGTAAAGAATAACATGGTTTTTAGTTAGTGAAAGTCTTCTCATAGACAGCAGTGCAGCCTGTCACCACTATTAGTGTTTCTGCCATCCATACAGCAGGTTGTAATTTTAATATCCAGAAGAGACCAGGTACAAGGAGAGCCTGAATCAAAGGCAAATATTTAGAGAGGTATCAACCAGTGACAGGAGGGCCCTTCCTGTGTACACCTTTCTATTGTCCTGCAGAAGAGAAACTATACAGGATGCAGAGCCGAGACAGCAACAATGATCCTTCCTTCCTATAGGGGGTACTTACATCTTTTTGGCCTTGCCCTGTGCTCACACTAGCCCTGCTCTTTACACTGAACCTTTGCAAAATGAGCTATAATGTAACTGTGTGTGTATATATATATATATATATATATATATATATATATATATATATATATGTTCACCAGTGAAATTGATATCATAGACAGCAGTGCAGCCTGTGCTCACTACTAGTGTTTCTGCCACCCATACAGCAAATCCTGATTTTGAGATCCAGAAGAAACAAGGTACAAGAAGAGTATGATTCAAAGTTAAATACATAGAGGGGCACCAGTGCCAGACGGGCCCCTCCCAGGGGCCTAATATCACATCACAATGCACCATGTCCTGTGTAGTTTTTCCTACGATCCCGCAGGATGCAGAGCAGAGGATAAGTGAGCCTTCCCTCCTGTAGTGTGTACTTGTAACTGCTCGGCCTCCTCTGCACAGACACGGTACCTTTACAGAGTGAGCTTAGTCACCACGAGAACTAACAGGAAACCAGCGCAACCTGTGGCTCATCTTATGACTTGAGACGAAGATGATCAAAAGTGGAGCTAAGCTTGTTGATCTCCAGTAACTGGATCCAGTCCTGGAATTTTTTAACGAAATTACCATAATTGTGATTAGAATTTTTATTTGATTTTCATTTTTTTTTTTTTCATTTTTGACGCACAATACAAAATACACAATAGGATCCAGTTGCTTATTGAGAAGCGTGACTCTTTCATTGTCTGTCAAGTGTTCCCTATTAGTGAAAGCCGAAATCTTAAACCATAAACCACTTTCGTTTAGTGTTTTGGCGCAACAGTAAGTGACGGCGCGAATACTAAAGTGCATTTATAAACGAGGATGTGATTAAGTAGGCTCATTTTCTTGTGTTGCTTTCTTCAAACGGTAAGACAGCTGCGCCATCCTAATTAAATGTAATTAAGTCTTGGCAAATCTTCTCAGATAGTATGTGGGATTAGTGAGCTGCCGCCTTTCTCGGAGACCGTCACACCTGCGCACGCTTGCTCCTGCGGTTTACCTTTGGACCATTTGTCCCCAACCTCGCCTGTGACTTATGATGTCTTCTATTGTGACTGTGCTTAGCGCTCGCCTCGTACATCTCCGTGTTGGCATACAAGTTGATACTAAACATAATTAACCCAGATGCAGCTGCAACTTATAGATGACGCTTTCTGCAAAACTCAGATTCTGGATACTTTGCTTCATAGCGATGGCTCAGAACATACCGTGTGGAAGGGAAATGTTCTTGGATTTTGTAAGTAGTGCTAAGCAGCCAAGAGATCCCAATGAGAGGGAGCTGGAAAAATCCACTAGAAAATCCATGCACCAAGCCATGGTTGTGATTCTTACTTACTTACTACTCCCATCATCCTCCCATAGTGGCATGCTATAGCACTCTAACTTTGAAGTAGCTATTGATGGATACGAACAATCTAGAGGCGTAACACAAAAATTCTGAGACCTCAATGCAAAGTCTGTACTAGGGTCTGACACCTACTATGGTGCAACGGCAACCCATACACCTGTTGCTGCCAGTTCATGGATGGTGGGGAACAAAATGTTGCTAATATGTACAGTACCATCATTATAGGACTGGTCAGAGTCTAACCTCTGGGACCCACACCTATCAATAGATGATGGCATATGCCACTAACATGTGTTCACTTCTTACTGTAAAATGGAAAAGGTCCATAAGGAATAAAGAAACTATTATATGAAAAAAAAGTTTTTAAACATTTTAAGAATACATATATTACTTGAACATATTGCTTTATAATACAGGCAATAAACTCAAGCTGTAATATAAAGTGTTGGGAGAACTATGGGAAAAAAAAACATTGGCAGATGCAAAGTTTTTACACATTTTGGTTGAAAAAAAATATATCCTCTAAATGTTATTTATCAATAAATTTATAAAAAAAAAAAATATATATATATATATATATATATATATATATATATTTATAAATAAATATAGTCCCAAAATGCAAAAACAAAATTAAATAATAATAATAATAATAACAACAATAATACCCAAACCTTACATGACAAATAAAAAATAAATATTGAAACCTCACATGGTAAGTAAAATCTAAAAAGTTATAATTCTAAAAATACATAAATAAAATCCCCAAATGCAAAAAAATCACATGCAAAATATATAAAAACATATCATTCTAAAAATATATAAATAAATAAAGTACCCAAGTGAAAAAAAAAAATACCTACACCTTACATAACAAGTAAAACCTAAAAAGCTATAATCCTAAAAATACATAAATAAAGTTCTCAAATGCAAAAAAACTCACATGGCAAGTGAAATATCTAAAAAAAATATACTGTATATAATTGTAAAAATAAAAACAAATAAAAACAAAACAAACCTTACATGACAAGTAAAACCTAAAAAGTTATAATCCTAAAAATACATAAATAAAGTTCTCAAATCCCAAAAAAAAACTCACATGGCAAGTGAAATATCTAAAAAAATATACTGTATATAATTGTAAAAATAAAAACAAATAAAAACAAAACAAACCTTACATGACAAGTAAAACCTAAAAAGTTATAATCCTAAAAATACATAAATAAAGTTCTCAAATCCCAAAAAAAAACTCACATGGCAAGTGAAATATCTAAAAAAATATACTGTATATAATTGTAAATATAAAAACAAATAAAAACAAAACAAACCTTACATGACAAGTAAAATTTTAAAGTTATATTTATAAAAAAATAAAGTCCCAAAATGCAAAAAATAAATACCCAAACCTTACACGACAAGTAAAACCTAAAAAGTTGTAATTATAAAGATACATAAATAAAGTTCCCAAATGAAAAAAAAAATTCACGTAAGAAGTAAAATATAAAAAATGATAATTCTAAAAATACATAAATAAATAAAGTCTCCAAATGCAAAACAACAAAACTTCACATGACAAGTAAAACACAAAAATCCAAAAAGTTATAGCAGTGTAAGAATGGAAAAATCAGTGTAGTATGTCCCCAAGGTAAATGATATGGCCACAGTGTGCCATAAATGTCTGGGACCTAAACTTACGTGGAGAACAGGGGTCCCTGACCGGTTTGGTAAGACGGAGTATGAATAGAGAGGTGCGCCGCTCTCTGCTTAGGGAGTTCTGGAAACGGGAAGGAATTCTAGACGCGTCACTTCTTCATCACATGTAGGACCCCTGTTCTCCAAATAGGGTTAGGTCCTGGAGGTGGGACCCTCATCTATCAGACATTTGCAGATATTCCATAAATGTCTAGATTAGAAATGAAATGCCCAATCAAAGCGGAGTATCACTTTAATTCCTGTGGATGCCGCTGCCGTAAGGTGTCTTTGTATCTTGCAAACAACAACCATTACTCTTTGCAGAAATAAAAAAAAAAGTGCTTTAAGTTTTCAATCCGACAATGTAAATGCCACTGAAATTTCAGCCGAGCGCGTCGTTTGTCAGAGGCCGGCATTAATAGAATGTTTAAAAATCATGATGTCACCGCCATTAATCACAGGGCCGGGCTTCATGCACCAACACAATGTATTAATCATTCCAGCACCCAGTCGCTGCCGCTATGTACCCGATCTAAGTTTAGAACCATAAAGTATGATTTATTTAAAAAAAATTGGCATTATAAAAGATGAAATGCCAGCAGCGGCGCGTTTACGACTGCAGAGGAAAGGTTCGCCTCCGGTGGACGCTTAATACAGTCTGTTATCTACTATGGGAAGATCATTAACTCTATTGTGTAACTGTACAGCTCTGTGCTGAAGATGTTAGCAAAGGGCTGAACGCAAAAAGCCACCTTGTCCCCTACTCTAGTCACATCCAAAGATGCATCTCCACATTTAATGGATTCCCCGTTTCTTCATGGATATATTACAATAACCACTAGGAGGCAGGAACAGTATCTGCAAGAAGGATTGCCAGGGTAGATTATCAGACAGCGGGCCCTAGTACAGATTGTACAATGGGATCCAGAAGCCCCGGGATCTCCGGGTGCAGGAAGACAATATGGCCCCCTGGTCACTACTTCAAGGGTTCAAATATGGAGACCCCAATCAAATACTTACCTCAGACAAGACACGCTACATAAATATAGACCCCGGATCAGAAGCCTAAATACAAATAGACCATAGACCTCCTAAACAAATACAACCCCCAGACCAGAACTACATACACATAGACCTCAGACCTAAATTCATACATGGCCCAGATTAGAGCCCTAAATACATACAGACCCCAAACCAGACCTAAATACATATAGAACCCAGATTAGACTAAAAATCATATATACTCCAGACTTGACCTCTAACACATACAGAACCCAGACCAAAATTCATATATACCCAAGACCAGAAAATACATAAAGATCCAAGACACACCTAAATTCATACATACCTATGGTTAGACCCCTAAATTCATACATACCCCAGACCTCATAAATTAATACAGACTAGACATAATACAAAAATACTGACCTCAGACCAGACCCCTAAACACATATAGACCCCAGACTGCTAAACTAATACAGACCCCAGACCAGATCCCTAAACTAATACAGACCCCAAACCAGACCCCTAAACTAATACAGACCCCAGACCAGACCCCTAAACTAATACAGACCCCAGACCAGACCCCTAAACTAATACAGACCCCAGACCAGACTCCTAAACTAATACAGACCCCAGACCAGACCCCTAAACTAATACAGACCCCAGACCCGACCTCTAAACTAATACAGACCCCAGACCAGACCCCTAAACTAATACAGACCCCAGACCAGACCTCTAAACTAATAGAGACCCCAGACCAGATCCCTAAACTAATACAGACCCCAAACCAGACCCCTAAACTAATACAGACCCCAGACCAGACCCCTAAACTAATACAGACCCCAGACCAGACCCCTAAACTAATACAGACCCCAAACCAGACCCCTAAACTAATACAGACCCCAGACCAGACCCCTAAACTAATACAGACCCCAGACCAGACCCCTAAATACAGACCCCAGACCAGACCCCTAAACTAATACAGACCCCAGACCAGACCCCTAAACTAATACAGACCCCAGACCAGACCTCTAAACAATACAGACCCCAGACCAGACCCCTAAACTAATACAGACCCCAGACCAGACCTCTAAACTAATACAGACCCCAGACCAGACCCCTAAACTAATACAGACCCCAGACCAGACCCCTAAACTAATACAGACCCCAGACCCCTAAACTAATACAGATCCCATACTAGACCCCTAAACTAATACAGACCCCAGACCAGACCTCTAAACTAATACAGATCCCATACTAGACCCCTAAACTAATACAGACCCCAGACCAGACCTCCTAAACTAATACAGACCAGACCCCTAAACTAACACAGACCCCAGACTAGACCCCTAAACTAACACAGACCCCAGACCAGACCCCTAAACTAATACAGACCCCAGACCAGACTCCTAAACTAATACAGACCCCAGACCAGACCCCTAAACTAATACAGACCCCGAAACTAATACAGACCCCAGACCAGACTCCTAAACTAATACAGACCCCAGACCAGACCCCTAAACTAATACAGAGCCCAGACCAGACCCCTAAACTAATACAGACCCCAGACCAGACCCCTAAACTAATACAGACCCCAGACTTTAGACCAGACATGCAGACTTCTCCTTGGGGACAGGTGACATTATTTTACATCACCCTGGAGGTCCCAGGAGTCTCGCAGACATCCCAGGAGTATTGGCAGATGTCTCTGTAGACATCCTGATAGACGTCGCTCCTTACTAGCTTATGTATATGACGCCAACACATTAACTGTACTTTGAAGAGAGAGTCTGCAGCGGGTAATAGAGAGTGCACCGGAGGATGGAGTGTGACAGACAGGATTATTGTCAGGAATGAACAAAGCATGTCATGACTAGGCATTGTGCCGGGGCCGTACTCCACGCTCAGCGCTGGGCTCCGGCCGTGTAAAATGCCTCTTATCAATGCTCCATTTTTAGTTTAAGTCTGTTACAAGTATTGATATTCTGAAGCCGGAGGGACGGGAGAAAGGAGCCCATTCTTCATACCTCAATGATTTCACGCTTTATTTTTGCAGAGATCTTGACTTAAAATGGATTTGTTTCCCTATGAATCTGTATGAAGCTCCGGCCTTTGTGCTGTTGTCTGCGCGCTCAGTTATTATGGGTCATGGAGCAAGAACAAACACTGATGTACTAGGCAAAGTCACCAGGATGGATGTTATAGGTGAAGGATACATTACCACAGGCATGATGGGTGATATACAGGGGGCCACAGGGGGCCAGGAGACTATAGGATTATAGGGATCACATGTACACAGAATAGTGAGCGCAGCTCTGGAGTATAATACAAGATGTAACTCAGGATCAGTAATGTAATGTATGTACACAGTGACTGCACCAGCAGAATAGTGAGCGCAGCTCTGGAGTATAATACAGGATGTAACTCAGGATCAGTACAGGATAAGTAATGTAATGTATGTACACAGTGACTGCACCAGCAGAATAGTGAGTGCAGCTCTGGAGTATAATACAGGATGTAACTCAGGATCAGTACAGGATAAGTAATGTAATGTATGTACACAGTGACTGTACCAGCAGAATAGTGAGTGCAGCTCTGGAGTATAATACAGGATGTAACTCAGGATCAGTACAGGATAAGTAGTGTAATGTATATACACAGTGACTGCACCAGCAGAAGTGAGTGCAGCTCTGGAGTATAATACAGGATGTAATTCAGGATCAGTACAGGATAAGTAGTGTAATGTATGTACACAGTGACTGCACCAGCAGAATAGTGAGTGCAGCTCTGGAGTATAATACAGGATGTAACTCAGGATCAGTACAGGATAAGTAATGTAATGTATGTACACAGTGACTGTACCAGCAGAATAGTGAGTGCAGCTCTGGAGTATAATACAGGATGTAACTCAGGATCAGTACAGGATAAGTAGTGTAATGTATATACACAGTGACTGCACCAGCAGAAGTGAGTGCAGCTCTGGAGTATAATACAGGATGTAATTCAGGATCAGTACAGGATAAGTAGTGTAATGTATGTACACAGTGACTGTACCAGCAGAAGTGAGTGCAGCTCTGGAGTATAATACAGGATGTAACTCATGTAATGTATGTACACAGTGACTGTAACTGCAGAATAGTGAGTGCAGCTCTGGAGTATAATACAGGATGTAACTCAGGATCAGTACAGGATAAGTAATGTAATGTATGTACACAGTGACTGTACCAGTAGAATAGTGAGCGCAGCTCTGGAGTATAATACAGGATAAGTAATGTAATGTATGTACACAGTGACTGCACCAGCAGAATAGTGAGTGCAGCTCTGGAGTATAATACAGGATGTAATTCAGGATCAGTACAGGATAAGTAGTGTAATGTATGTACACAGTGACTGCACCAGCAGAATAGTGATCGCAGCTCTGGAGTATAATACAGGCTATAACTCAGGATCAGTACAGGATAAGTAATGTAATGTATGTACTTTTGCAATGTTGATGTCCAGTTTTCATACATATACGTATATTTATATGTTGCCAGGAGATATAATCGAGGATCCTCACAACATATAGTTCTATAGACAGAGCCTCCATTATTCCTATTGGCGTACAAGTATTTTCTGGTACAGATATGTCAGGATAGGTGAGGGGTTCTCTGTAATATCAGCCATTGGAGTATATTTGGTGGAGTCTCCTCAGGTTATTGTTGCCTCTTGTTTATTACAGACGTAATAGGAATAAATCTTCTTTTATTATTTTCTTAAACACTTCTTCCTGCCGCTTCCTGGTTAAAGATCCTGCTTTTTCTATATAACATAACACTGCGTGTGTTATTGCCTCATAATTCAATTCAAGTCTGTTTTGTTCTCTGGCTAAATTATTATCTTTACAAGAAATCTGGCACCTGGGATGCTCGAGCTCCAAAGTAGAAATATAATGCATTTGTGAAAATTACCGCTCCGTCGCTTAGTACAGTTCCTGTTTGCTTTGTAATTTTTTCCCTTCGTTCTCTTAGAGTTTCATACTCCTCCGCCACTTTGAGAATCCCACCGAGAATCAGCCAAGCATGGAGCTCCGATTCTACCGCCGCTACCAAATGGAGACAAACTGAAAATCTCAGCTTGTTCTCTGGATTGTAAATCCATTACAGGCAGAATTCTGGATGTGGCGTGTTAGAATCTTTGTCACCTGAGGGTGTTCATTTTATTTCTTCCTTGTTTTATTTTATTTTTGTCTTTTGTTGTCTTTGCGGCGAGTTCATTTCCATATTGTTCATGCATAAATGCAAAAACATTCATGGACTGTGTAACTACTGTATAAAGAGTCTCCAAAAATGAGTCCTAAAACTCAGGATTCCAATGGTTTACGGGAAGACAAAAGTCATCTCTAGACCTTTCTTTGCTTGGGGTCAAAGTTTAATTTACAGTCCTTACCTTTATTCTATTTGACAATGGCGTCTTGGAATTGGGAACATCCCAGCACCCAGTGGCCGCTCTTCCCCTAGTATATGTCCTAGTCCTAGAGACTAGAAGACCTCTTCAGTTGACCAACCTATTTGGGCAATTTCATGAAGGTCTCTGAGATTTTTAGGGTTTGCCACCCATGAATCACTATGATATTCTTCGGTCTCTTCATGTTGAGGAGCATAAGACGAGGAGACCCAAGGGAGGTGTAGAGAATGAATAAACCCTGATACTGACCCTCACCTCTCCTGGACTCCATCTTGGCATACAGTCTGTGCATCCCAGCATCTTTGGTCCTCTATGGACCTCTTCTTTGAAGTCACAGTCCCCATAGGAGCGCCGACACTTGCATCAAAGCATCGTGACATCGACCCATCCCACATGACAACTGAGGCCCAATCCCAAGTTTTAGCCATCCCCCAGGGCCCATGACATCACAGAAGAGGTCAGAAAAGACCCAAAGAGGATTGAAGAACTGTAAGAGGTTGAAAGAATCCCAGTGCTGCACTATTAATAGTGAAACAGCTGAAGAAGAAATTTCACAAGTACAGTTTGATCCTGTGGGTATCACCATTATGTGTAACATTGCCAACGTACACACATACCAGTATACAAAGGGAAGATTATACATGACCATATGGAAATGAGCGCCATACCTATCACTGCTCCATGTGGCAGCTTCCTTAAAGGGGTTTTCCAGATGGTTCATATTGATAAAATTTCCTTAGTAAATGTCATGTATATCAGATTGACATGGGTATTGTACCCAGCACCCCCACCAATCAGCTCCGTGAACAGGCTGCAGCACTTGGGTGAGTGACACTTCTACTTCACAGAATGGTGAGGTCACGTTCATGAGTCACATGGCCTGTCCCATTCAAATAAGGCTGCGATACCAAGCACAACCACTATACAATGCATGGCACTGTGCTTGTTAAGCAATGAAGAAACCAAAGAGCGTATCTGAGTGCAGCAGCGTCCACAGATCTGATACTGATCCTAAGAACAGGTCTTAAAGTTCATAACTTTACCCCTTTAGTGGAACCCTGAGGGGCTGCCGCTTGGAGCTGCCAGAGGGAGCAGAAATGTACTGATGTCACTTTCCTTCCCCCTCTCTTCCTGGCTGCTTATATATATATAGTATATATTACTTAACAAGGGGGTGACACCGAGCACTGAAAAAGCGCTACCCGGATACATAGAATATCATGTATGCACAGAGGGATGATGGGGGTTATTGTTGACTGTATCACTTGTTAATAGAGTTCCTAGTAACTAGGCGACACTACATTGATTTCAATGAGGATTAGTCAGTAAAACTTCAATCTGCTCCTTCATTCGGAGTCCACTCTGGTAAGTGAGATATTCCTCTTTATAGAGAGTTCATTTCCTTAACATTTATAAGAACATCTCAGCCCATAAACTGGATGAAAAGCCATTAACTTTGCAGTACGCACCATTAGTTTTTATTGTCTTAATGAAACAATGGCTGCTCTGGCTTCCTGGCCTTGGCGCTCTCCGCACATCTTGCCCAGCTGACCATGGACCAATAGGCGCCATCCTCAGTAAAGTGAACACAGCCCTGGTTAGGCTCAATAACAAAGATGAGAAGAGAGGGCAAGACAGACAGCGAGACCATAAAAGAGCCGGACACGGCTTCCTTTATTATTACTGCCCATTAACTTTAATTAGATTGCCTTAATGTACCAAGAATTTCACATTGCAAGGAAACATATCTCATAACCTCCAGGCTGCAGAATGGGCGCACGCTACTAGCTTTTACTCTATGACTATATCCTATTGTCTGGTCTTAGTCTCCATAAGATTCCAGTTCCATTTGTAAAGGTGGAGATCGATGCTCTACACTCCTAATGGCAATGGTTTCCAACCTGGGACTCCCCAGTTGTTGCAAAACTACTACTCCCAGGATGCCCTAACATCCTCTAGGATGGAGAGTAAAGATGGCTGACTGTAGACATGGACCCACAAGGTCAATGATGGATTTGACTTTGGGTTAAGCCAGGAGTCTAAGTGATTGTGCGTTCCTCTACAATTTCCCCTCTACATCATTCCTCAGTACTTGATCCCTTCATCTATGCACCCTAATGCCCTTGATATCCGTACCTAAATTACACATGGGCTAAACTACTATGTATAAAATATGGCTGTCCCATACCAAATAAGCACTTTCACCTCTTGTACCACCTCTGTTTCCTCAAATATTGTACCTAGAAATAGGCCGAACCAGTCTCGTAACGAACCACATTTGGTTTCCAACTAAACCAAAGCTTTTGGGATTCTCGTTGGGCAAACTGGCTCCACATGGTGATAGAGCTCCCCAAGACCTCCTATGCCTACTGGACATTCTTTGGGGTGGTCAATATTTATAACAGAGGCACGGCACAGAAACATAAGAAAACATGATCCAGAATTTTTATTATATGGGGCAAATAAGTAATTACCAAAACATACATATCGGGGTGATGACTAGGGATGAGTGATTTGGAGAGAATCAGATTTGACCCAAATTTTCTAAAACTTTCAGGTTCAACCCGGCCACAAAGCATTTGGGGTTTGTCACCCATGGGATCTCCTAAGACCACAGAGTAAAATAAGTATAATAAGGGGAGGCTCAGAGGAGGTGAGTAAAAAAAAACTGTTATACTCACCTCTCCTTGACATCCTCTTCAGGCCTCTTTCAACCTCTGGCTGACGCCTGTGCAGAGAGTTATGTGGGGCACGTCAGCATCATGGCACTTTGACCTTGCGATGGCTCCCGGGGATATGACATCAGTCAGAGGCTGGAAGATGCCTGACGAGGACATCAGGAGACCGACGGATGTCACAAGGATGCCCAGTAGAGGTGATGTAAGGTGAGTATATCACTTTGTTATTTTTACTCACCTCCCCTGGGCCTCTACTAATTATACTTTGGAGTCTGAAGAGAACCCATTGTATAACGACAGCACTTCCTGTTGTGCCAAATAAATTCAGCCCAAAACGAATTAGAGGGCTGAACCTCACAAATATTCATATACACAAATCTCATGAGGTTCGCCCATCGCTAGTGACCACCAATATGAAACTTTACATGTCCTGTAGGGCTGATGAGATGAACCCCTTGAACTTATGAGATGTCTATATCCTATAGTCACCCCCTCTAAGTCTTATTACCTATTTCCTTTTCATATCTTATCAGCAAAGAAACCTATAGCAGCTCCTTGTACAGTTATCCATGTGCCATTAGACGTCCTCACATCTGAATTTTTTGCCCATTTCTTGTTACGCCCCGTCCGCATTCACTTTTTTCCTCTTCAAGTACCCAGAATGGATTTCAGGATTATCAGGGGTCCTAAACACTGTTGCTTTTTCAATTTCTCTTTTATTTCTCCTTCCATCTGTTTTTACATATTTGAGCAATTTTAAGAGTCATAAGGATTTTACGGCATCTGTTTCCTTCTTACCGAAGACGGAGCGAGCCTGTGCCATGCCTGAGAGCCTTTACGAGCCATTTTAACCCTTCGAGTCTGCATACTACTAAATCACTTTAATTTCTAAGCTTATAAAAATTGTTTTTTTATGTATTTTTTTGTTTTTATTTCGCAATAATCAACAAAATACGTGAAAAATTGTAATAAAAATGTACTGCTAGATTTTAGAGAGGAGCTCGTCTGCAGCTTTCTGTAGGTTCCCATTCCTTCACCAATATGCCAATCTCTAGTTTCTTATTGCGGAGCGTATTTTAGTCTCCACTGTCTTTCTATTCTGAATCAGGAAATTTGCCAATTTCTAAATTTTCCATATTGCACTCATCTCTATTCAGGGGCTATATTTACATCTATATTTCAGGGGCTAGACATTTGGTATAAGGAGTATCTATTGACTTGAAACTACAATTCTGGAGAATTTTTTTCTTAGAAATACGGGCCGAAATGTGTGAACCGGAGTATAACAAATTGGGTTCGTTATGATTTTTACAAAAAATTTTCAAAAATTTCTGGGGATTGTCATCCACTAATAAATGTTATATTCTGGGGTCTTTCAGGTCCCAGAATATGATCAGAGACTAGGGAGGTTGTCTAAAAAAAAAAAAAAAAAGTGTATATTCATCTTTCAGGGGTTTTGCCATGGTCTTCTTCAATGGACACCCTTGGTATGTTCAGGCTCATTGGTCATTGGTCCATGGTCACCACTAAGACCTGTGATTGGACCTCAGTGGTCACATGTGGATGTTGATGTCATGACGCACAACGTCACAGCCAATGAGATCAGAAAGAGCTGGAACACACTGAGGACTCCCAGGGAAGAAGACCAGATTGGTCGGCAGAGCCTAGAAAAGGTGAGAAAAGTTTTTGTTTTTTTTAATTTTACCAACCTTCCTGGTCTCCAAATACTCTGCTGAATATAATAATAGCACTTCTGGTTCAGACCGAAACAAATCTTCCCAGCAAACCATCGTGAATATTTTCGAAACAAATGTTGTGAAGTTTGCCCATCACTACTGATATGATGGACAGTGTCATACTGCAAAGACACAACCTTCTGTCAAAGAGAACGGTAACTCCCAGTTGTCAGTGTATTATTTCCAAGAGGAATAACGGAGGAACAACACCTTGTACAATTCTAAGAAAAGAGGCCTCCAATTACTTCAGAATATAAAATATGTCTTAGACAGGAGAAAGGGGAGAGATCTTCTAAAATCAGGCAGTGGTCTAAAAGGAGAAGATAGCATCTTATCAAAAGTGGGAGCTGCATGCACAATATCTCTACATTCCGGATCACAAAATTGTCACACACGTGCTCTTGCTTTGCAATAATTGTACATGATACATAATTCATGCATTGTAGCAAAATGGGAATCTGGATGGAGTTTGTATTAGGTTGTGATATGTTCTGGATTGTCGTCAGTTTTTTCAGTGGCTTGCATAGTATAAGGGGAAGGGAAAAGAGCATTATGATCCTCCATTATGGTGCAGAGCTCTGTCACCCGGGAAAGAAAGGGCTGTTGATGTTTCTATATGTCTCTGTTGCTCTGGGAGTCATGACACCAAGTAGCAAAGAGATAAAAACATTCAGAACTTGGCCCCTTTCCTCTAAGTGCCACATAGCAACTGCATGGTCTTTTGTAACAGTAGAGGGCTGCTTGCCTCAAACTAACCTATACCTGGTCCACCTAAAAAAAGAATTAAAAGAACAAGCTATACTATTAGTTTTCACTAATGGTGGCCTTGCAGTTGTGGTAATGGTGGTGCCTGGAACTGAATAGGAGCAGAGCTGCTTCTGGTTGTATATGTAGTGGACATTTGGTGGTCGCATCAGCTGATCGGTTTGGCGTACTGGTGTCAGAACCCGACCGATGCGATACTGATGACCTGTCTTGAGGATAGGTCATCAGTATGAAATGTCTTCAGATCCTGGACAACCCCTTTAATCACTAAGTTATATTACACTATATTGGTGCCACTGAAAACTATATCCCATCCTGCAGAAAACAAGCCTTCAAAATAAAAAAAAATAAAAAAAATATATACTGCATATACACATGGCTCTAGGTAGACAACAATACAAAAAATGAATAGAGCTGTTTAGATATTAAGACCAAATGGGTCCAGTCTTTAAGGGGTTAATAAAACAATTGTCAATCTACCTGACGTAACCTGGCGTAGCCCCAAATGTCAGTATTTACCCCCTTGTAGAGCTCTTGTGTATTCTACTGATCACTGGCACCCATTCCATGTCTAATGGCGGCTCTGGCATGGCGCAGGTCTCCTCCAAGTTTATTTTGGACGTGTGATGGTAGTTTTAATTTCTTCTGCACGTAAAGACTCCTTTCTCCTGCGGTGTTTTTCACAGAACATCTGCGGGATGTCTATAGGGACGGTAAATGCTACCGGGCTTGTGATAGAGAAAAAATCCCGAAATTTAAATATTAGCCGTATTATTGCTGCAGAAAGCCGGAGGCAGCGCATATTTCTGATGATGACGGCCTCTCAAAATGGGATTTTAATGCTGTATTATGTAGACACAAAGGGAAAACATGGCCAGGCTTGGAGGCTGTTGGCAGTCAGTCCACACACAGGGAAGCGAAAAAACCTACTGGTAGTGTAAGCATCTCTAGCTGTCAGCCCGCTCCCCACAATGAGCCTTCGTGTAATCCAGGAGGTTGTCAGAAAGAGAAAAATCATGTTACATCGTTCCATCTCACAGCAGCATCTTCCATCAATATCTTACAGATGCAGCAGAATACATTGTAACACGTGACCGCTCATCTGGATTGTTCTTCTGTTAGTTTGGGTACGGTGTCCAGTGTTGGACTGGGATGGGTTGGCCGGATCGGGCCCCTGACTGTCCCGATCAGACCCCTGACCTTTGCATTGGCAAAATGAGTACTAATAGTCGGGGCTCGGGGCCCACCAAAGGATTCACCGGTGGGCCAGTCCAACCCTGACGGTGTCTCCAGGTGAAGGCCAACATGCATGCCCCCTGGGAATTTTGGAGAAAGCTATGCAAATGAGTTCTCCTTGCTAGAAAAAGGAAAATTGCCTTTAGAGTAACTTATTGTAATAAAGGAACCCTATAAGTCAATATCCAACTCTTAAGGAGGTCCTGCAACATGGCTACAAATTCTATTCCGTAAGGAGGAGATACCCATCCGCAGGCAGCTTTTTTTAGGTTCTTGCCCCTTATCTGTACAGAGTAGGGTACTGGTCATCTAGATGAGAGGCCATCGATGTAGGACAAGAGGGGTAGTGTGCCTCCTAGTGAAGACCGCCATGGTCAGGTGGTTGTGAGGAGACCATGCAAGATTTCCTGGAATTTTTGGGAAAAGGTATACTATTTTTTTTTTTATTGATTAATTAATTGAAGGCTCACAGAGGTGCTCATACTTTTTTCTACTGCTCCGAGGCTATGCTGTGACATTCAGTCTTCTTTTTCAGTGTCTTGTGGCCTCCTGGGTGACAGAATATATCACCCTATGCCTACTGCTAAAGAACTGGCTTCTTCCGGAGAATACCCCACTTTGGACACCCCAGTACTTTGGTGATACGCATGGGGTGGTGTATTCTTTCCTTCCTCCCATGGATTATGGTACAAATCTGCGATGTGACATTTTGAATCATAATTTTTTTATTTTTTTTTTGTTGTGTTGAACATTGTGTATTGTATTTACAGCTGATTCCAGGGTTTATTTTGTTGTACTATATATCTATGTATGGGAGTATGGGGATGGACTCAGTGGTGTAACTTGAGGGGGTGCACATGGCGCAGTCACACCGGGGCCCATAAGCACTGGCATCAGTATTGAGATTGCAGCTTCCATCTAGCCCATGAGCCGAGGAGACCCACAGATTCCCCTAACCACACTAAGGGTGATTAAACTCCTTACACCCGTAACCATCACTATCAAGAATTCACTGTAGGGATGAAGTAGGGGGCCCCGGACAAAAGATTGCAGCGGGGCCCATAAGACTTTAGTTACACCACTGGATGGACTAGTCACATATGGTATCTTAGAGTTGTATTGTATACACTATTTTATTTATTTTTTTTTAACTTTTTTTTTTCAAATTTTTACCTTCTGCTTTTTCTGCTGCAGGAACAGAAGGCTCCATTCATTGTAAAGTTGACCCCAGGCTATTTAAAGAGAACCACAGATTCTGGCACAATTGAATTTTTTTTTTCTCGAGCCTCCACCATTCCTGAGCAAACAATGCAGTTAGTTTTGGTGCCTAATATGTTAACTAGACTACCTAATGTCAAGTGGGTGAAATCAGAAAGGAAAAGGCAAGGGGGTGTGATTTAGAGCTCCAATCAGAAGCAGATAGTGTAGGTGTCACAATGCCACGCTTCCTTGCCTGCTCCTGCCTGACACCACCCACTTGACATTAGTGAGTCTAGTTAGGATATCAGGCACTAAAAGTAATTGCACTAATTGCTCAGGAATGGTGGGGACTAGAGAAAAAAATCCCTACTATGCCAGAATGAGTGGAAAGGGCGTTATTAAAGGACCTTATTAAAGGATGAAAGCAGCTTGAGCGGGTAAAGGTGGTGAAAGGTCCTCTTTAAGGACTTTTTATCCATTAAGGTGCAACAAGGGTCCTTAGTTCCTGAGTCTGCCAAGTTGTGCCACTTCCATTTGGTATCAATCCAGCTTGTGTTCATGACCAGGTTCTTGTGTCTGTTGCAAGCTCTTTATGAGCAAAGTTTTCTCTTTTTGACTATGATTCCTGTCTACTTCCTCGGTACTGGAACGTATTGCTGTCTGTCTATATATCAAATGTTGCTAACGGAGATCACGCTAGAGTAGCGTCTTGGGGATTCACTGTGGTAAACTCCATAATTCCTCTAGAGCGAATAGCATACAATTTTTCAACTCAAGTCAAAAATGTCAGTGACCTAGTAGATCTTCGTCTCTAGTTGGCCATTATTACATATCTGGCTGCATAGCGGGCCTCGGGGACAGACTGACCTGCAATCGAATATATCCACTCTTCTCTTCTTCATTCTACCGCTTGAGGAAATTTGCGTTGAGATGACAGGTGCACTTTAAGCTCATTTAATCACTCTGCAAAGCCTTAAACCGAAAGGTACAACCTGCTCATCATATTACACAACTTGTTCCAAAAAGGGAGATAATCCTGAAATGACTCCTCCGTGTAGAGCCAGTGCGAACATCTCGGCAGAACCTCGGAGCACGCGGCACCTCATTATCTTACATTTTTCTTTCATTTTAATTCTTTCGTTGGATTTTGCCATTTCCATGACAACTCTTGTCTTAATTAATGTGTTTGATTGCGTTGGCTTCTCGGGAAGTTGACTATAAAAGAAACCATCTATTTTAAAAGTTAATCAGCAAAAGAACATGGAAATGTTGGGAAATAAAGGCAGAGATTTTAGATGGTGTGAATGTGCGCACCGCAAACAAACAAGGACGATTATGGATTATGCAACGTCGGCCGCAGTCGCTCTAAATCCGCTTATTCTGACGGAGCAGGAAATAGAGAATTTATGGGATGGTCGAAGTAAAAGTAGAATTTTCATATGCATTAAATATTTGTCATCATGAATACTATCCCAAAGGATAAAGAGGCATGCCTTTGTTATTCCATTTAGCCATTTCAAGACATTTCAAGACATCTCAACTCAGCATTTAAAGGGTTTTCAAGACTTTTTGGCACCATCTCAAGAACAGAAATACTCTTGATGAAGATCAGTGGGAGATAAGCATAAAGCGAATGGGAAGAGGAATCGCTATGCACTACCATCCTTGATATCTGAAGCATTCCCCAAAGTTGGAACCCCACTGATCAATCCCAATGTGACCCAGGAGGTTACTCGCATTGAAAGTAGGTCAATGACCCAGTTACAATGAATGTCCCAAACTATAAAGATGTTTCTATTTCTATAGACTATATAAGATCATGTTTTCAAGACAATTCAGTTCTGCAGTTTAGAGACTTTTATGGCCCTGCACTTGACCCAAGAACAGGAATGTACTTGATATAAATCAGTGACAGATAGGAAGTCAGTGCGGTGGGATCAGGACTGACTTGAGATCTGCAGGAGTGCCTAGAGTCAGAGCCCCACCAATCAATCTCAATGGCCCACGTTTACTGGGACTGACATTTTGAGAGAGCAGTCAAAGAAGTTGAGTAAGCACCAAATGTATGAAAAGACACATTGTTGTATCTTATCTTATTTTGACTTAAAGTTCCACAACACCCTCAGTCACTGAAAGCAGGTCAATGACCTAGTTACAATGTCCAGTTATTGTTTAGATCAGTCACTCTCGATCATTGAAAGTTGGTCAATGACTGAAAGTTACTATTGGACACTTTTGGAAAGATAGTATTAAGCCACATGTCAAGAAAAATCCACAAACAACTTTTCAGTATAATCATGGCAATTTTCATTTGAACAAATTTAATTTAGTCTGAATTAAATCTGCTGGTGGATTCCAGTGAATCTGATCTGAAACAAATTTTGGAAGAATTGATCTATTTTACTGATAGATCAAAGAAGATCAGTCATCTTCTGTTCCTGCCAAGCTTTGTTTTTGGAAATCCATGTTACATCACTTTACTAGTTATATGTGTGTAGGGAACTGCCATTTCTACTAGTATATAATGTATCTGGCTTCTTTGCCCCTGCAGTTTGGCTTCAGAGACCCCAGGCATTTAGTGCAAGTTTTGTTTTGTAAATACAGTGAGTCAGACACATGTGAGGCAGAGCTGCTGGGGGGAGAGATGTGAGCAGAGCTGCTGAGACAGACATGTTATGTCTGGGGGAGTCTAAGAGCCACTTGTTCCTCTTTACTTCACAGTATATAGTTAGGTATGTGTTACCCCCTATATACTCACAGGACCTAGCTAGTAACCGTAGTTAGGGATCCATATATATATATAGTTCAGGGCAGTGATAGGTTAGGCTTCCGAAGGCCAACTAGCTAGTTAGAGGCCCGGTGGCACTAGTAGTTTAGCTGGCAGGTTAAGGACTCAGTGTTAGGGTAGTCAGGCCTGCATCTACTGCCGTCACCGTCGCCCTGTTTGCTGCCTGTGAAGAATCTCACCATCATCATCATCATCTCCTGATCGGCTGTCTGTCATCTCCTGGAAGAATCCGAGGATCCACAGTCATCCACAGGGGCCCCTGCATCTCTTCTGTTGCCTGGAGGTATTGTGCACTGGACTCTTGCTATATATCTATATATATACCCGGGTATATAACCTAAGACGGTTGAGGACTTGCTGGTTGTTGTAGTATTGCTGTGTTCTGAGTATATTGTATGTATGTATTATTACCCTGTTGATACTTATAAAGCTACTGTTATAACCTTATGTGGTATCTGTATGTATTCTTCAGACTGTGAGATTAGTACAGTGATCCTTGTTAAGGCTACTAACTGTACTTCATGGGTAAGTCCCAGGAAGAGATCCTCCCTGTAATACAGAGGCTCTATCCTGGGTGGAGGCACTGATATATTTCATATATGTTCCCACTCTTCCCTTCAGCGAAGGCTTCAGGTCCCATTATACACACAGGTCAGCGCCAGAGTCTGTTGCGGGAGGGATAATACTCCCCCCCCCCCCCCCAAATAGGGCTACATTTGGAGGCACTGCTGAGATTTAGAAGTGGGAATAGTCATTGATATGGAGAAGCGATATAGCTCAGAGGGGAACCTCCCACTAGCTACTACATGGGATTACCGACCGCCTGTTCCTCCCCTGGTTCAGGTAAAGGAAGAACCCCACTCAGCCAGTTACCCCCCCAGTATGGCCGTCGCTAGCAGTTCCTCTAGTGACAGTGCTATTAGCACTTTAGCCAGGCTGACTGAGATGTTAGCTCAGGGCCTGCAGGCCACTCACTACAAGAAACTAAAAGTATTCTCTGGTAATGTCCCAGTACCACAAGGGGAGGAAAACTTTGAGATATGGAAAGAACATACTCTCCAATGCCTGAAGGAATGGTCTTGCTCTGAAGAAGGCAAGCGGCAGCGTATCAGTGAAAGTTTGCGGTCTCCTGCTGCAGAATTGATCCGCTTGTACAGAGACTCTCATGAAGGAGTGAGTGCATTGGACTATATACAAGTACTGTCTGATCACTTTGAGCCATACTATGACCTTGCCCAGATGGTTGCTGATTACCGAATGGTTCGTCAAAAAGAAGGGGAAAATGTCTCTACTTTTATTAACCGTTTACAGCTACTTCTTTCACGTCTGGTGTACCACGCAGCTATATCTACTTCAGAGGTAGACGCTATGAGAACCAGTCAGTTGGTGAGAGGGTTACAACCTCATCATCCTCTTGCTCAAGTACTCAAGGTCTTACTATCTGATAGAGTCCTTCCATTTCCTGACTTAATGAAGTTAGTGAAGAAACAAGAAGCTGACATTAGTTTTAGTACCCCTAAGAAAGCGAAAAGCATCTCTAAAGAAGATGTTGTTCCTAATTCAAACAAGGACAAACCAGCGGAGCGGTCAGAACTTAGACAATCCGCCACTCCACCCACTGCCACTCAATGGAGGAAGGATGCTAGAACCTGTTATAAATGTGGTCAGACGGGCCATACTGCCAGACAGTGTACGGAGGACAGTGAGGGATTGGGACACAGTGCTGTCTTCTCTATTCAGAATCAAAAACACCGAAGGAAGGCGGGCCGAGTAAATACCAGAGGCGCTATCGCGGGCTCCAGGTCCGTTGTCAAAGTCACTGTTGCAAGAGTGCTTTGGGAAAAGTATTTTATCCATTATGGCTTACCACACCGGTTGCATTCTGATCAAGGCCGGGATTTTGAGAGTAACCTGATCAAAGAGTTACTTCAGTTGTTGAACATCCGCAAAAGTCGGACGACACCTTACCATCCAGAGGGAGATGCCCTTCCTGAAAGATTTAACAGGACTTTACTTGATATGCTTGGTACCTTACGAATTGAGGATAAGCGATCCTGGAGTCGAAAAGTGGAGGCTATGGTGCATGCCTATAATAGTACAAGGCACGAGAGCACAGGATATTCACCATACTTTCTGATGTTTGGAAGAGAGCCTAGGCTACCTATTGACATCTTGTTGGGAGTCTCTACCGATGGTATCAGTCATCGAGATCATTACCGATACGTGGCACGTTTGAAAGAAACGCTTAAGAGTGCTTATCAGCTGGCTGAGGAAAATGCGGCCAAAGTGAATGAAGGAAATAAAAGGAGATTTGATCTTCGAGTAAGATACCGAGAATTGAACCCTGGGGACCATGTTCTGCTACGGAATTTGGGAGCATCTGCAAAACATAAGCTGGCTGATCGATGGCGGAGTGAACTCTTTACAGTGGTAGATCGGTTGCCTGGAATACCAGTCTACAAGATAAAAGGACGGGACGGGAGGATCAGGACTTGGCATAGAAATCATTTGTTGCCTGTACCTCAGATTGATGGTATGGATATCTCCAATGATGGCTCGGCCTGCGATTCTCCACAGTCCTTAGCCGATATTCCACCTGACCTTCCTGAAACTCCTGAGAGTGATTGGACTGTGGCTCCTGAAGTTCCTAGATCACCAGTATCTTCTCCTTCAGGGAGACCTATGAACCCTCAAACTCCAGAATTCGTACCTAGATCTGTGTCTACAGATGAGCAGGGATCTAGTTCTCCTACGCCACCAGCACCATCCCCTCCCATGGCAGACAACCCTAGTTTAGGGCCTGGACATGCTAGTTTACCTCAGAGAGAGGTACGGAGAGGAGAGAGAATTAGACACCCTCCACCTATGCTGACATATGATAGTTTGGGGGACCCCAGATTTACTACTCAGCCTCATTTATACCATGCTTGGGTGGGTGCAGTGTCCACTTTGGTCAATATGTTACCAATTTTCGCTCCTGCTGGCATGTATACCTATTAACCTGTTGTGACTCTGTAAATGCAAAAGCAACCATATTGATATTGTCATTGGTAATGTTGACTGTATACTATGACTTTGTATGTCTTTGACGTGACGTAAAGATTTCACCAGAGGGAGAGTGTAGGGAACTGCCATTTCTACTAGTATATAATGTATCTGGCTTCTTTGCCCCTGCAGTTTGGCTTCAGAGACCCCAGGCATTTAGTGCAAGTTTTGTTTTGTAAATACAGTGAGTCAGACACATGTGAGGCAGAGCTGCTGGGGGGAGAGATGTGAGCAGAGCTGCTGAGACAGACATGTTATGTCTGGGGGAGTCTAAGAGCCACTTGTTCCTCTTTACTTCACAGTATATAGTTAGGTATGTGTTACCCCCTATATACTCACAGGACCTAGCTAGTAACTGTAGTTAGGGATCCATATATATATATATAGTTCAGGGCAGTGATAGGTTAGGCTTCCGAAGGCCAACTAGCTAGTTAGAGGCCCGGTGGCACTAGTAGTTTAGCTGGCAGGTTAAGGACTCAGTGTTAGGGTAGTCAGGCCTGCATCTACTGCCGTCACCGTCGCCCTGTTTGCTGCCTGTGAAGAATCTCATCATCATCATCATCTCCTGATCGGCTGTCTGTCATCTCCTGGAAGAATCCGAGGATCCACAGTCATCCACAGGGGCCCCTGCATCTCTTCTGTTGCCTGGAGGTATTGTGCACTGGACTCTTGCTATATATCTATATATATATACCCGGGTATATAACCTAAGACGGTTGAGGACTTGCTGGTTGTTGTAGTATTGCTGTGTTCTGAGTATATTTTATGTATGTATTATTACCCTGTTGATTCTTATAAAGCTACTGTTATAACCTTATGTGGTATCTGTATGTATTCTTCAGACTGTGAGATTAGTACAGTAATCCTTGTTAAGGCTACTAACTGTACTTCATGGGTAAGTCCCAGGAAGAGATCCTCCCTGTAATACAGAGGCTCTATCCTGGGTGGAGGCACTGATATATTTCATATATGTTCCCACTCTTCCCTTCAGCGAAGGCTTCAGGTCCCATTATACACACAGGTCAGCGCCAGAGTCTGTTGCGGGAGGGATAATACTCATACCCCCCCCCCCCAAATAGGGCTACATTTGGAGGCACTGCTGAGATTTAGAAGTGGGAATAGTCATTGATATGGAGAAGCGATATAGCTCAGAGGGGAACCTCCCACTAGCTACTACATGGGATTACCGACCGCCTGTTCCTCCCCTGGTTCAGGTAAAGGAAGAACCCCACTCAGCCAGTTACCCCCCCAGTATGGCCGTCGCTAGCAGTTCCTCTAGTGACAGTGCTATTAGCACTTTAGCCAGGCTGACTGAGATGTTAGCTCAGGGCCTGCAGGCCACTCACTACAAGAAACTAAAAGTATTCTCTGGTAATGTCCCAGTACCACAAGGGGAGGAAAACTTTGAGATATGGAAAGAACATACTCTCCAATGCCTGAAGGAATGGTCTTGCTCTGAAGAAGGCAAGCGGCAGCGTATCAGTGAAAGTTTGCGGTCTCCTGCTGCAGAATTGATCCGCTTGTACAGAGACTCTCATGAAGGAGTGAGTGCATTGGACTATATACAAGTACTGTCTGATCACTTTGAGCCATACTATGACCTTGCCCAGATGGTTGCTGATTACCGAATGGTTCGTCAAAAAGAAGGGGAAAATGTCTCTACTTTTATTAACCGTTTACAGCTACTTCTTTCACGTCTGGTGTACCACGCAGCTATATCTACTTCAGAGGTAGACGCTATGAGAACCAGTCAGTTGGTGAGAGGGTTACAACCTCATCATCCTCTTGCTCAAGTACTCAAGGTCTTACTATCTGATAGAGTCCTTCCATTTCCTGACTTAATGAAGTTAGTGAAGAAACAAGAAGCTGACATTAGTTTTAGTACCCCTAAGAAAGCGAAAAGCATCTCTAAAGAAGATGTTGTTCCTAATTCAAACAAGGACAAACCAGCGGAGCGGTCAGAACTTAGACAATCCGCCACTCCACCCACTGCCACTCAATGGAGGAAGGATGCTAGAACCTGTTATAAATGTGGTCAGACGGGCCATACTGCCAGACAGTGTACGGAGGACAGTGAGGGATTGGGACACAGTGCTGTCTTCTCTATTCAGAATCAAAAACACCGAAGGAAGGCGGGCCGAGTAAATACCAGAGGCGCTATCGCGGGCTCCAGGTCCGTTGTCAAAGTCACTGTTGCAAGAGTGCTTTGGGAAAAGTATTTTATCCATTATGGCTTACCACACCGGTTGCATTCTGATCAAGGCCGGGATTTTGAGAGTAACCTGATCAAAGAGTTACTTCAGTTGTTGAACATCCGCAAAAGTCGGACGACACCTTACCATCCAGAGGGAGATGCCCTTCCTGAAAGATTTAACAGGACTTTACTTGATATGCTTGGTACCTTACGAATTGAGGATAAGCGATCCTGGAGTCGAAAAGTGGAGGCTATGGTGCATGCCTATAATAGTACAAGGCACGAGAGCACAGGATATTCACCATACTTTCTGATGTTTGGAAGAGAGCCTAGGCTACCTATTGACATCTTGTTGGGAGTCTCTACCGATGGTATCAGTCATCGAGATCATTACCGATACGTGGCACGTTTGAAAGAAACGCTTAAGAGTGCTTATCAGCTGGCTGAGGAAAATGCGGCCAAAGTGAATGAAGGAAATAAAAGGAGATTTGATCTTCGAGTAAGATACCGAGAATTGAACCCTGGGGACCATGTTCTGCTACGGAATTTGGGAGCATCTGCAAAACATAAGCTGGCTGATCGATGGCGGAGTGAACTCTTTACAGTGGTAGATCGGTTGCCTGGAATACCAGTCTACAAGATAAAAGGACGGGACGGGAGGATCAGGACTTGGCATAGAAATCATTTGTTGCCTGTACCTCAGATTGATGGTATGGATATCTCCAATGATGGCTCGGCCTGCGATTCTCCACAGTCCTTAGCCGATATTCCACCTGACCTTCCTGAAACTCCTGAGAGTGATTGGACTGTGGCTCCTGAAGTTCCTAGATCACCAGTATCTTCTCCTTCAGGGAGACCTATGAACCCTCAAACTCCAGAATTCGTACCTAGATCTGTGTCTACAGATGAGCAGGGATCTAGTTCTCCTACGCCACCAGCACCATCCCCTCCCATGGCAGACAACCCTAGTTTAGGGCCTGGACATGCTAGTTTACCTCAGAGAGAGGTACGGAGAGGAGAGAGAATTAGACACCCTCCACCTATGCTGACATATGATAGTTTGGGGGACCCCAGATTTACTACTCAGCCTCATTTATACCATGCTTGGGTGGGTGCAGTGTCCACTTTGGTCAATATGTTACCAATTTTCGCTCCTGCTGGCATGTATACCTATTAACCTGTTGTGACTCTGTAAATGCAAAAGCAACCATATTGATATTGTCATTGGTAATGTTGACTGTATACTATGACTTTGTATGTCTTTGACGTGACGTAAAGATTTCACCAGAGGGAGAGTGTAGGGAACTGCCATTTCTACTAGTATATAATGTATCTGGCTTCTTTGCCCCTGCAGTTTGGCTTCAGAGACCCCAGGCATTTAGTGCAAGTTTTGTTTTGTAAATACAGTGAGTCAGACACATGTGAGGCAGAGCTGCTGGGGGGAGAGATGTGAGCAGAGCTGCTGAGACAGACATGTTATGTCTGGGGGAGTCTAAGAGCCACTTGTTCCTCTTTACTTCACAGTATATAGTTAGGTATGTGTTACCCCCTATATACTCACAGGACCTAGCTAGTAACCGTAGTTAGGGATCCATATATATATACAGTTCAGGGCAGTGATAGGTTAGGCTTCCGAAGGCCAACTAGCTAGTTAGAGGCCCGGTGGCACTAGTAGTTTAGCTGGCAGGTTAAGGACTCAGTGTTAGGGTAGTCAGGCCTGCATCTCCTGCCGTCACCGTCGCCCTGTTTGCTGCCTGTGAAGAATCTCACCATCATCATCATCTCCTGATCGGCTGTCTGTCATCTCCTGGAAGAATCCGAGGATCCACAGTCATCCACAGGGGCCCCTGCATCTCTTCTGTTGCCTGGAGGTATTGTGCACTGGACTCTTGCTATATATCTATATATATACCCGGGTATATAACCTAAGACGGTTGAGGACTTGCTGGTTGTTGTAGTATTGCTGTGTTCTGAGTATATTGTATGTATGTATTATTACCCTGTTGATTCTTATAAAGCTACTGTTATAACCTTATGTGGTATCTGTATGTATTCTTCAGACTGTGAGATTAGTACAGTGATCCTTGTTAAGGCTACTAACTGTACTTCATGGGTAAGTCCCAGGAAGAGATCCTCCCTGTAATACAGAGGCTCTATCCTGGGTGGAGGCACTGATATATTTCATATATGTTCCCACTCTTCCCTTCAGCGAAGGCTTCAGGTCCCATTATACACACAGGTCAGCGCCAGAGTCTGTTGCGGGAGGGATAATACTCATACCCCCCCCCCCCAAATAGGGCTACATGTGCAAAGACTGGCATCTTGGTTTGGTTGTTCTGTGCTTTATTCCCTACGCTCAGACTTCTCTTATTTTATACACAGACCTCTCTAATCTTACACATAGATTTCTAAACTCTTACACAGACTTTCTTACTCTTAAACACAGATTTTTGTACTTTTACACATACACACAAATTCATCATTGCCTCGACATAGGATATAGGGATGATATTATGGCCTCAAGCCCTGATTTGCGCCTCGCCTTCCATATTGTGCGAATATGGGCAGTGCATGGTGCGGATCGGAGAGGGCTGAAGCCTCTGCACCTTGGTCCAACAGAGTCATTATTCCGAACTGACATAAGTTTCTATTCTGACATGGGGATGGCAGACAGATTTATCTTATATATCTTGATCCCTGCACCAGTTTGGCCATTTATTAAGACTTGCGTACGATACACCAGTCTTAACAAATTTGCCCCATAATCTTCCCTGTTCCTACACATAGACTCCTCTACTTTTATACGCAGATTCCTCTTACATGTAGACTTCTCTACTCTTACACATAGACTACTCTTACGTGTAGACTTCTCAACTCTTACAAGTATACCTTCTCTACTCTAACATGTAGACCTTCTCTACTCTTACATTTTCATATTACTGCTTTGGCTCTGCTGAATCCATTGGATGACAGACACTGCTGTTTCCCAACAAACCTCAGGGTTCAACAGGTTCTGCTCTCTTTTTCGTTGTTTTGATAGGATAAGTAGCACAGCAAGCAGCACTAATGTTTCTATCAAACCTCCAGAAACTTCCCTCAGAGTCCTGAATGGAGTCCAAGTGTGAACACAGCCTTAGTCTTTGTTATTATCTGTGTCCTGGTTTCTAACAGGGGCATTGCGCTCTGCTGGATCTGTCATATGATGGATGACGGTGGTGCCCAATAGACCCCACTGACTTACAGAGGGGTCCATCGGGGTTGTGTTGTTTTGATAGCACTAACAGTACTTTGTGCTGCTTTATTCTTGACAACAGATGTGTGCGAGCCCACACGCAGCAGTATTAGACTATCTGTTAGCAGGAGGTCACCCTGAAAACCTTGCCCCCATTTCAGATTCCTTCCACATCCATACTTAGCCGCAGCAGAGAGCACTGATGGTTAAGTGTAAATAGTGTTTGAAGAAAGTCTCGGAGACGGACAGGATGGTGTTTATCGGGTGCAACCTCGTGCACAAGTATGTGATCATGATTACAGGCTTGTAAACAAAAACAGTTTAACTCCGCTGCAAACCACAAAGTAGTATTTACCCTCTTAGCCCTGAACACGCCATATGGAACGCAATGCTTAATCTTGCATGAACTGTGAGGTTAGTGAAGAAGAGGAGAAGTGTGGAGAGACAAAGTCACTGCAGATCTGCAAACCCTTTCCTTCAGCAGCACCTGATATGACCGATAGTGGCGGTGACTGTTATTACTAGGATGCCGACTGTATGTCACATGACAGCTGCAGAATATTGTATGGTTAGTGCATTCAAGAGAAAACCATCCCTAAATATTGGTGCTTAATCTTATAGAGGTTTGTGCTTAAAGGCAATGGCTTATGATGACAACCCCTCTTTAAAGAAAGATTCTCGAAACATGTGGCTGCTGCAGAGTGAATGTATCATGACATGCAGGCTATCGAAGTATATAGTTGTCCTTGTAGTGTGTGAACAAGCCGGGTCCTCCAGGGTGGGAGGAAATCTAGTGACTTTCATTGGGTCTGTCACAAACACATGAACTCAAGATTGTTGGGGTTAGCCTCCAACAAATCATTATTATACTCTGGGATCTAAATGGAAGGCCCCCAATTGGTGAATGCAAAAATAAATAGCTCACGGTCACCTTTCCACAACTCCCTGAAGGTCTACCACAGCGTCTGTTCTTTCCCATCTTCCACCCTCTTCTAGCCTCATGGGTGGCGTGAAGGACTACTGAGACCTGTGATTGGACCTCAGTGTTCACATAGGACATGTGTCATTATCTAGGAGGGCTGACATTACTCAGGGGGGCTGACATTACTCAGGAGGCCTGACATTACCCAGGAGGGCTGACATTACCCAGGAGGGCTGACATTACTCAGGGGGGCCAGACATTACCTAGGAGGCCAGACATTACCCAGGGGGGATGACATTACCTAGGAGGCCAGGCATTACCCAGGTGGGCTGACATTACTCAGGGAGGCCAGACATTACCCAGGAGGGCTGACATTACCCAGGGGGTCTGACATTACCCAGGAGGCCAGACATTACCCAGGGGGTCTGACATTACCCAGGAGGCCAGACATTACCCAGGAGGCCTGACATTACCCAGGGGGTCTGACATTACCCAGGAGGCCAGACATTACCCAGGGGGTCTGACATTACCCAGGAGGCCAGACATTACCCAGGGGGTCTGACATTACCCAGGAGGCCAGACATTACCCAGGGGGTCTGACATTACCCATGAGGCCAGACATTACCCAGGAGGGCTGACATTACCCAGGGGGTCTGACATTACCCAGGAGGCCAGACATTACCCAGGAGGGCTGACATTACTCAGGGGGGCCAGACATTACCCAAGAGGGCTGACATTACTCAGGGTGGATGACATTACCCAGGGGGCAGACATTACCTAGGAGGTCAGAAGAAGTCAGAAGACACAACGTGAAAGAAGATCAGACATCACAGCAGAGCCCCAGAGAGGTGAGGAAAGGTAAGTATGGATAAATTAATATTTTTCTGCACCTCCCCTGGACCTGTGATTACTATACTCTGGCGTCTGAAGAGATAATATACGCTAGAAGAGTTGAAGAGGAAGACCTGCAGCAAGATGGATAGAGACAAATACAGAAATTATGAACACACCATAGAAACAATCTCTAACATACTTACCTCCTGGGAAGATACTGGGCACTACATCTACAGAACACGCAGTCACATGGCCAATAAAGGTGAAGGGTGGCATACCGAATGTATTAGCATACTACACTACAGAGCCAGTTATTAGGTGCATAACCCTAGTTTGGTTTGGGGTGACTTGAACCTGACTTCATAATCCAATTTTCATGACTAATCTTAGGATTCTCCTCTGTATCTGATCCTATATGTACACCATCATCCAATCTTTTGACTACACTTAAGACCCCGTCTCTCCTTCTTACTCTACGCTAGTTATTTCTAGTGACTTTCTGTGTTATTATTACACATAGCAACTGCTCTATTTCTCCTGTTTCCATCGTTTCTTGTTCCATTCCTGTTACATATCATCCTGGATAAAGGGGCATCTATATGGTTGGACCAATCAGGTCCTTCCTTAACTTTCCTCTCACTTGCTATGTACTGAGATACAGTGCTGCAAGATAATCTATTTTAGAAAAAAAAAATCATTATTATACTAATTATCCTAATTCCGCTATTATATATTCCTATGTTTGGCCATCCAGTGGCTATGATACAAATTGCAGCCTGTCAAAGGTTTGCTAGCCTATTGCAACATTGTATCGAATTTGTATCATGAGAAATTTGAATCTGCAACCAAATTTGCTGAAAAGTAATGGTGGACACCTCTATACCTTGACTCTGACCAAAGTTCTAGCATACTGTTGCTAAATCTTGCCACTTGGTTAACTCATTTCATTATACATTACAAAGGCAAACTGTTACACCACGGAAGACCCCAACAAAGGAGAGGACATTCCGGAGAAATATCATGCATATGGTCATCAGGAGTCAATCCCGTGATGACCGGTCCTCTCTTGGACATATACAATTTCCATGTCACCAAATCCACCGCTCTTATCCTCCATCATGCGCCTCCACTGATGCTAGACTTTGCTCAATGCACAGGCCCTATAATTGAACCATTTCCTCCTATTCTCCATTGACAGTGGGCCGGGTAAGTGAGTTATGATGTGGGAAAACTGACAGGAAGAGCAATTGAAACTGACATATTTCATAAAAGCAAAGCCGGCATTTGTAATTAACGGGGACGGTAATTATTCCTTCACCTCGCCTCCCATCTGATTGATGTCTTCAAATAAAGAATTTTCCTGTATATGTTTTTCCTTCTGCCTCTTAATTGGAGGGTAATTATAGGCAGCATTAAAAAAATAAAAGCCTTTAGGACATCCTGAGTGTCACAGGTTTTTTTATTTTTTTTTTTTTTTCGATGAGGCGACTATTGTTTTATTAGAAAGGAAATAACGTGTAATACTAGATGGAATCTCGAGCCGATGGAGAAAATGAAATAAACAAAATCACTATGTAAAATGTATTACATGGTTACTTAGTTTCCCGTGTGTTCTAGAATTCCATGCAACATATATGGTGCATAGGATCCATACAGGAAGACCATGTGGATGTTATGGGACTCCTAGAGATTCTGATAGATTCTGGCAGGCATTGATGGTCAGGTGTTGAGTATTAGAGGGAGTGCCAATGGCATCTCAGCAAAGGAGTTTGGATACAGGTCTAGGATAGGAAAATTTAAGGTGTTTTCCAGGATAGGTCATAAATATCTGATCATTGGAAGTGCGATAGATCTGGTGAGCCCAGGTGAGCACTGCTGGTAATATATAGTTGGACTAAAAATAGTGCACCATGCTGATGGCGTGGCCCATTTTAAATCAATGAGGGAAAAATACAGAACCATAGACCATGGCAGGTCAAAACTGAATATAACTGACCATGACAGGCCATAAAATGGCCTAAATACTACAGATACCTATGTAAGCTATTCTCCCATAATCATCGTAGCTTGGTTCAGTAGGAAAGAGGACAATAAGTGGCTGCCCGATACCCCTAGCAGTGGATTATCTCCCTGAGAACCAAAGATCTAACTTGTTGATATCCAACTATGTAATCTTTCTCTACACCATATGTCTTTTTTGAAGACTTGTGATGCCTCTTAGATACCATATGGGCTGGTCCCTCCAAAAATGGTGAGTTTGGCAACATTAATATGTATGGTTAGCTTAATGGACCATGAAACGTCATAAAAGAGCATGATGGACCATAATAGACCATGTGACAGATCACAATAGACCACAATAGACCATAACAAATCATGATGGTTTGTAATGACTCATATAACAGCTCATGATGGACCAAAATGAACCATAATAGACCAAAAAACAGATCATAATGGTCCATAATGGACCATAACAGACCACAATGGATCATAATGGACCATAACAGACCACAATGGACCAGTCAACAACTAAAAACATGGAAGGGAAGTCAATGACATCTATACAACTAAGTGAAGAAAGAAGTTGAAAAGAGAATCTGATGATATCACATATTAGTAGAGAAGGAGTAGAGGAAGAGTTGAAGATCAGCAGAAAAAAACCTATACAAATGTAGCAAAGAATATCAGCATTGCAATAACAAATGGGAAGCGAAGCTGAAATCACAATGAACGTTTGTTTGGCGACTGCTACATTTGTATATCACCAGCTCATCATTAAACAATGAGAATGGATCCTTCAGAAGATTGACCGGATTCTGCAGATCCCGCACAC
Source organism: Leptodactylus fallax (assembly GCA_947044405.1). Classification (NCBI taxonomy): domain Eukaryota; kingdom Metazoa; phylum Chordata; class Amphibia; order Anura; family Leptodactylidae; genus Leptodactylus; species Leptodactylus fallax. Next base: position 457,544 of record CAMRHE010000765.1, read on the forward strand.
CAGGACATCAGACCACGGTTCAGCTTCTGACTTTTCATGTCTCTGTCTGTCTCCGGACTGATCTGGTTAGACATTCGGCACGCTTGGTCCTCTCTGGTGATTTTTCAAGCTGTATCTAGTTTACTGACAGGCAGAAATCCATAGTTTCAAGCACTGTGTGATTTAATTAGTCAGGGCCTCATACCCCGATCAATGCTCATCCACAATAGGACAGCGGTGCATAACTATCTGATTGAAATATATGACAATATTTCATGTAGCCTAAACGGGTCTGGAACATTCTGGATTCTCTCATCAGATATAAAGCTCTCCCTTGGATGGTGCTTGCGCTCGGTTCAATGAGATGATATCAGGTTTGATTTACGGTCAGATATAGACGCTTCGACAGTTATAGCTATCAGATGACAACATATCTATCAGGAAGATCTTATGTGTTACTGCTGCAGAGCATTAGGTCTATAATAAGCCTAGCGAGAGTCATAAGTTCTCATGCAAACAGATTTGTGCGTTACTGTACAAATCTGCAGGGATTTGGATGTGTCACCATGATGTCCCCCATGGAAGAAGTTCTTCTGGACTTGGACAATCTTGTTGTCATTGCCCCAAAGGAATCTCAAGACAATTTACTAATTAGTAGAAGTTTTCTTTGTGTTTTGGTGTAGCACATAGGACTTTATCAGGCATTGGGTTGTACTCTGGACCAAGGAGTCTTTTTGAGTCTGAAACCATAATACATTCACAGTATATAAATCTTAGTATTAAGAAGTCATCTCCTGATTCCTTTGGAGTAGTTGTATGACATGACAGTGCTTTTCCTGCAGCCTTTTGCTTCGCACTGGACCCGGTTGAAGTGTCAAACTGAGGTGTCTTGGGTCCACCAGATAAAAAAATTGTGGGGGCTCAACATCCCCCAGCAAACAGACCATAGTACAATTCAAATTTGGATTTCTTTTGTTGGACCATTACTGAGCTATAGCCTGGGGCCACCGGAAGATCTTCTGGCTCTTTGGTGGACCAGTCTGACCATGACCCACTGGTAGGGATCAGGACTTGTAACCTTCATTTGACCACTGTCTAAATGCCTATGTCTCCAGGTGCCCAGCAGTACTGGGTGAGTGCATTGGCACTAGTCTCTATCTAAGACCAACTTCTCCCAGTATGACCCTGCCTATGACACGCTGATGGACATGACTGGTGGAGGACGCCTGTACAGATGTAGTCCATTTTCACTAGTGTGTTAACTTGCTTCAGCATGAGATCTTATCACAGTCATGGAAATGCCATTGAAAAGGTCAACACTATACTCCACAGTCTTGTTAACATGTTAAGTGTCAAGTTAAATGGTGCTACCTCTGTAAATGGCCTTGCAGAAATTTCATGATTAGCTCACCCATAAGTTTAGGTTTAGATTGAACTTGTCCGTTCCGAATTGAAAGTGCTATTATTATTCTCTGGGATCTCTTCAAACCCCAGAATATAATAAGTGGAGGCCCAGGGAGGTGCAGTAAAATACAAAACACTGATACTCACCTCTCCTGGGCTTCCGGTTTTCTGTACCAGCATCTGCTTTTCACTTGTGGGCTCTTACAGAATTTTCTCCAATGTCACGTGCCCTGAAGTTACCACTGAGGCCTGTAATTTGGCCCAGTGACCATGTGGGGCATGCTGAGTACCCCATGTGACCAATGAAGCCCAATCACAAGCTTCAGCGGTGACCCCAGGATGCATGATGTTGGGAATGATGCCGAAGAGGCCACAAGTAAAGACCGGACACTGGGAAAGAATACCAGACACCCATGGGAGGTGTGGAAGGAGTGTATCAGTATTTTGTAATTTTTCTGCACCTTCCTAGGGCTGAACCTGAAATTTTTGGAAAATTGATAACACGCCTAGCTCGTACCATACTCATTGGCTGTATATTTGCCGCCTCTCCATTGACTGCTCCAGCCTAATGTCTGCACTTTAAGTCAAGACTTTTCTGCATAAACAAAATATTCCCCACATTATGCGCCGCTCAGCAATTCCTCTGCTGGCTTTTCCTGTTCCCTCCACCTCCTCGGGGTCTGTTTTTTTGGCGAACATCAGTACAACTTATAATTATAATTTTTTTCTTCCCACCAGCGGTCCCCATCGCTTGCTTGACTTCCCGCCGTCAGGGCACTATATAAAGACGCATTGATTTTCTTTCAGTGTCACGCTCCAGTCGCTGGCAATGCTCTTGAGTTATTGTATCTAAAAATGCTCTGGCCAAGTCAAGATTCATTGCAAGCCCCAACGCATCGCAAAGCGCTGAATAGAGGACGACATTTTGGGCCTCTCGTCACTTGGATCTTGTTCACCAACTGCTGAGTCACTGGGAAAATGAAAGACTTGACATCAAGACGCATTTCCTACAAATTTGGCCGGAGTAAATGTATTTTCAATGTTCTGTGTGTTTTTCGCTACGGTATTTCTATTAACTCTGCGGGGGCTAGGGGCAGTTAGCGTATTGATCCAAAAGTAGAGAATTGTAGCATTTTTGTTTTGTACAAGAAGCTACGAATAAAGAAGTAGCCTGAACTGCATGATATTACATAGTCATAAGAGAAGTCACATGTACTGCATGATATTACATAGTCATAAGAGAAGTCACATGTACTGCATGATAAAGGGATGTCACATGTACAGTCATGGCCAAAAGTTTTGAGAATGATACAAATATTAATTTTTACAAAGTCTACTGCTTCAGTTTTTCTAATGGCAATTTGCATATACTCCAGAATGTTATAAAGAGTGATCAGCTTAACAGCAATTACTTGCAAAGTCAATATTTGCCTAGAAAATGAACTTTATCCCCCAAAACACCATTCAAAATCATTGCAGCCCTGCCTTAAAAGGACCACCTAACATCGTTTCAGTGATTGCTCCATTAACACAGGTGTGGGTGTTGATGAGGACAGGGCTGGAGATCAATCTTTCATGATTAAGTAAGAATGACACCACTGGACACTTTAAAAGGAGGCTGGTGCTTGCCATCATTGTTTCTCTTCTGTTAACCATGGTTATCTCTAAAGAAACACATGCAGTCATCATTGCACTGCACAAAAATGGCCTAACTGGGAAGAGTATTGCAGCTAGAAAGATTGCACCTCAGTCAACAATCTATCGCATCATCAAGAACTTCAAGGAGAGAGGTTCCATTGGTGCCAAAAAGGCTCCAGGGCGCCCAAGAAAGACCAGCAAGCGGCAGGACCGTCTCTTAAAAGTGTTTCAGCTGCGGGATCGGGCTACCAGCAGTGCAGAGCTTGCTGAGGAATGGCAGCAGGCAGGTGTGAGTGCATCTGCACGCACTGTGAGGCGGAGACTCTTGGAGCAAGGTCTGGTCTCAAGGAGGGCAGCAAAGAAGCCACTTCTCTCCAGAAAAAAGATCAGGGACAGACTGATATTCTGCAAAAGGTACAGGGAGTGGACTGCTGAGGACTGGGGTAAAGTCATTTTCTCTGATGAATCCCCTTTTCGATTGTTTGGAACATCTGGAAAACAGCTTATTCGGAGAAGAAGAGGTGAGCGCTACCACCAGTCTTGTCTCATGCCAACTGTAAAGCATCCTGAAACCATTCATGTGTGGGGTTGCTTCTCAGCCAAGGGAATCGGCTCTCTCACAGTCTTGCCTAAAAACACAGCCATGAATAAAGAATGGTACCAGAATGTCCTCCAAGAGCAACTTCTCCCAACCGTCCAAGAGCAGTTTGGCGCTCAACAATGCCTTTTCCAGCATGATGGAGCACCTTGCCATAAAGCAAAGGTGATAACTAAATGGCTCAGGGAACAAAACATAGAGATTTTGGGTCCATGGCCTGGAAACTCCCCAGATCTTAATCCCATTGAGAACTTGTGGTCAATCATCAAGAGACGGGTAGACAAACAAAAACCAACAAATTCAGACAAAATGAAAGCATTGATTCTGCAAGAATGGACTGCTATCAGTCAGGATTTGGTCCAGAAGTTGATTGAGAGCATGCCAGGGAGAATTGCAGAGGTCCTGAAGAAGAAGGGTCAACACTGCAAATATTGACTTGCTGCATTAACTCATTCTAACTGTCAATATAAGCTTCTGTTACTCATAATATGAATGCAATTCTATTTCTGTATGTGATAAAAACATCTGACAAACACACATAAAAACCAGAGGGCAGCAGATCATGTGAAAATACAATATTTGTGTCATTCTCAAAACTTTTGGCCATGACTGTACTGTATGATATTACATAGTCGTAAGAGACGTCACATGTATTGTATGATATTACATAGTCATAAGGTAGCAAAGCAGAGTTTGTCAATGCAACATCAATGAGTTGTCATCTGTATATAGTTTCCCATTGATTACTTATTTTTCTATAGTATTTTGGCTCCATGGACATAATTGAGTTGCAGTATCATACACAACCAGGGGACCAATGTGGTGCTATTTTAAAGTAACACTCCAGCTATACAAAGTAGCCATTGATGTAAATTCAAAAGCTGCTATTGTAGATGCAGATGTCTACCACCTGTACCCATGTCTAGTACCTGTAACCATTTGTTGTACCTGTACCCATGTCTAGTACCTGTGACCATGTCTTGTACCTGTAACCATGTCTTGTACCTGTAACCGTGTCTTGTACCTGTAACCGTGTCTTGTACCTGTAACCATGTCTTGTACCTGTACCCATGTCTAGCACTTGTACCCATGACTAGTACCTGTAACCATGTCTTGTACCTGTAACCATGTCTAGTACCTGTAACCATGTCTTGTACCTGTAACCATGTCTTGTACCTGTAACCATGTCTTGTACCTGTAACCATGTCTTTTACTGTCTTTTATTGTATCCATGTCCAGCACCTATAACCATCTCTGATACTTGTACTCATGTGTACTACATGTATCCATATCTACCCTCTGTACTCCGGTCTATTATCTGCACCCATCCTTAATACCTGTAACCATGTATTTTACCAGCACTCATGTCTAGTACCTGCACCCATTTCTAATACCTACACTCATATCTAGTACCTGCACCCATTTCTAATACCTGCACTCATGTCTAGTACTTGTATGCATGTCTAGTACCTGTACTCATGTCTGGTGCATTCACCTATCCCTAGCACCTGTACACATGTCTAGTACCTGTCTCATGTCTAGTACCTATAGCTACTTCTAATACCTGCATCCATGTCTAGTACTTGTACCCTTGTCTAATACCTGCACCCATGTCTAATGCCTGTATCCATGTCTAGCACCTGTAACCATGCCAAGCACTTTTCCTAATATCTAGTATCTGTTCCCATATCTGGTACCTGTACCCATGTCTGTTTTCTGCTTTTACCAAACATTGCAGAGATAATACTAAAATGGAACTTTCAGGACCTTAGACTGGGAGGATAAAATCACCTGGAGAAGGTAATCGGGGCATGGTGACTTGACAGTGAGTGGGGGGAACTATAGGCTGTATGTCAGAGAGAGGGACTCTAAGAAGCAGATTATGTCAGGGGCAGACAATGTATTTGCAGGGAGATATTTTGGCAAAAGTACAGGGGGAAGGACTTTGATAAATATGAAATCACAAGGTATTTGCCAATATTATCTGCTGGCAGCAGAGAGAGACCCTCTGTTACACAGCAATGGATGCTAGAAAAAAACAAGTCATATGACTTATTGAAGAAGGTGACACTAACACTGGAGTATCTTTTTAAGAAGAAAACAAGTCAAGTCCTTGCATGATGTTGCCTGAGGGCTTTGGCAGCTTCAGCCTATGGTGACTCCAGGTATGCCTGGTTCACCATTATCAGTGTGAACTGGGGCTCACACTACAACCAGTCCAACCCAACATCTCAGCAGGCTCTATGTGCAAAACCTCTGCAATGTGAACAGAGGAAAAGCAGCAGCAGCGGCCATGATGACTGTAATGATGATAATTTGGGAAATGAACAGATCTTGGGGAGGTTTGGAATTGGACATTTGGAAGTAGGAAAATGAGGCACAGAATCTACCTGTAAACTATTCCCCCGCTGCTTGGAGACAGACAATGTACAGCGCTGTCAACCTCAATGTCCTGAGATTGAATCAGAAATTGCTCTGTAATTTTCTAGCAGGGATCCTTGTAGACAGACTGGGAAAGGAAAAGGAGAGGGAAAGTCGCTTCATAGAACTAGCCGAATGATCAAGAGGAATAAAACACAACGCAAGACCCAGTAATGTGAAGATAAAGCCTCATTCGCAGATACTGAAGGCTGCAACAATTACTACCCTGAAAATCTCTGCTTGCTGTCAGTGGATGGGAATATTCTGGTTTACTGCAGAGGCTGAAAAACTGTCCAGACCTATAAGAAGACTCTTCACAGTGACATTTTGTTACAATAGTATCCAATCTAAAGAAGTAGATACAATGTAAGCAGCACAAACCTCCCTCCTGTCCTGATAGCTTGTAACAATGTACAGTATGAGAGCAGCTAAAATGTATCACACTGGAGTCTGCAGATCATGCACGTAACTGGTGGATTTTTGAGCAATATGTTAAAAAAAGGGATTGCCATCTGTGTAATCTGTGTATCCACCAGCAGAATAGTGAGCGCAGCTCTGGAGTATAATACAGGATGTAACTCAGGATCATTACAGGATAAGTAATGTAATGTATGTACACAGTGACTGTACCATCAGAATAGTGAGCGCAGCTCTGGAGTATAATACAGGATGTAACTCAGGATCAGTACAGGATAAGTAATGTAATGTAAGTACACAGTGACTGCACCAGCAGAATAGTGAGTGCAGCTCTGGTGTATAATACAGGATGTAACTCAGGATCAGTACAGGATAAGTAATGTAATGTATGTACACAGTGACTGCACCAGCAGAATAGTGAGCGCAGCTCTGGAGTATAAAACAGGATGTAACTCAGGATCAGTACAGGATAAGTAATGTAATGTATGTACACAGCGACTGTACCAGCAGAATAGTGAGCGCAGCTCTGGAGTATAATACAGGATGTAACGCAGGATCAGCACAGGATAAGTAATGTAATGTATGTACACAGTGACTGCACCAGCAGAATAGTAAGTGCAGCTCTGGAGTATAATACAGGATGTAACTCAGGATCAGTACAGGATAAGTAATGTTGTAATGTATGTACACAGTGACTGTACCAGCAGAATAGTGAGTGCAGCTCTGGAGTATAATACAGGATGTAACTCAGGATCAGTACAGGATAAGTAATGTAATGTATGTACACAGTGACTGTACCAGCAGAATAGTGAGCGCAGCTCTGGAGTATAATACAGGATGTAACGCAGGATCAGTACAGGATAAGTAATGTAATGTATGTACACAGTGACTGCACCAGCAGAATAGTGAGCGCAGCTCTGGAGTATAATACAGGATGTAACTCAGGATCAGTACAGGATAAGTAATGTAATGTATGTACACAGTGACTGTACCAGCAGAATAGTGAGTGCAGCTCTGGAGTATAATACAGGATGTAACTCAGGATCAGTACAGGATAAGTAATGTAATGTATGTACACAGTGACTGTACCAGCAGAATAGTGAGCGCAGCTCTGGAGTATAATACAGGATGTAACGCAGGATCAGTACAGGATAAGTAATGTAATGTATGTACACAGTGACTGCACCAGCAGAATAGTGAGCGCAGCTCTGGAGTATAATACAGGATGTAACTCAGGATCAGTACAGGATAAGTAATGTAATGTATGTACACAGTGACTGTACCAGCAGAATAGTGAGTGCAGCTCTGGAGTATAATACAGGATGTAACTCAGGATCAGTACAGGATAAGTAATGTAATGTATGTACACAGTGACTGTACCAGCAGAATAGTGAGCGCAGCTCTGGAGTATAATACAGGATGTAACGCAGGATCAGTACAGGATAAGTAATGTAATGTATGTACACAGTGACTGCACCAGCAGAATAGTAAGTGCAGCTCTGGAGTATAATACAGGATGTAACTCAGGATCAGTACAGGATAAGTAATGTTGTAATGTATGTACACAGTGACTGTACCAGCAGAATAGTGAGTGCAGCTCTGGAGTATAATACAGGATATAACTCAGGATCAATACAGGATAAGTATTGTAATGTATGTACACAGTGACTGTACCAGCAGAATAGTGAGCGCAGCTCTGGAGTATAATGCAGGAAGTAACTCAGGATCAGTACAGGATAAGTATTATAATGTATGTACACAGTGACTGCACCAGCAGAATAGTGAGCGCAGCTCTGGAGTATAATACAGGATGTAACTCAGGATCAGTACAGGATAAGTAATGTAATGTATGTACACAGTGACTGTACCAGCAGAATAGTGAGCGCAGCTCTGGAGTATAATACAGGATGTAATGCAGGATCAGTACAGGATAAGTAATGTAATGTATGTACACAGTGACTGCACCAGCAGAATAGTAAGTGCAGCTCTGGAGTATAATACAGGATATAACTCAGGATCAATACAGGATAAGTATTGTAATGTATGTACACAGTGACTGTACCAGCAGAATAGTGAGCGCAGCTCTGGAGTATAATACAGGATGTAACTCAGGATCAGTACAGGATAAGTAATGTAATGTATGTACACAGTGACTGTACCAGCAGAATAGTGAGCGCAGCTCTGGAGTATAATACAGGAAGTAACTCAGGATCAGTACAGGATAAGTATTGTAATGTATGTACACAGTGACTGCACCAGCAGAATAGTGAGCGCAGCTCTGGAGTATAATACAGGATGTAACTCAGGATCAGTACAGGATAAGTAATGTAATGTATGTACACAGTGACTGTACCAGCAGAATAGTGAGCGCAGCTCTGGAGTATAATACAGGATGTAACTCAGGATCAGTACAGGATAAGTATTGTAATGTATGTACACAGTGACTGTACCAGCAGAATAGTGAGCGCAGCTCTGGAGTATAATACAGGAAGTAACTCAGGATCAGTACAGGATAAGTATTGTAATGTATGTACACAGTGACTGCACCAGCAGAATAGTGAGCGCAGCTCTGGAGTATAATACAGGATGTAACTCAGGATCAGTACAGGATAAGTAATGTAATGTATGTACACAGTGACTGTACCAGCAGAATAGTGAGTGCAGCTCTGGAGTATAATACAGGATGTAACTCAGGATCAGCACAGGATAAGTAATGTAATGTATGTACACAGTGACTGTACCAGCAGAATAGTGAGCGCAGCTCTGGAGTATAATACAGGATGTAACTCAGGATCAGTACAGGATAAGTAATGTAATGTATGTACACAGTGACTGTACCAGCAGAATAGTGAGCGCAGCTCTGGAGTATAATACAGGATGTAACTCAGGATCAGTACAGGATAAGTAATGTAATGTATGTACACAGTGACTGTACCAGCAGAATAGTGAGTGCAGCTCTGGAGTATAATACAGGATGTAACTCAGGATCAGTACAGGATAAGTAATGTAATGTATGTACACAGTGACTGCACCAGCAGAATAGTGAGCGCAGCTCTGGAGTATAATACAGGATGTAACTCAGGATCAGTACAGGATAAGTAATGTAATGTATGTACACAGTGACTGTACCAGCAGAATAGTGAGTGCAGCTCTGGAGTATAATACAGGATGTAACTCAGGATCAGTACAGGATAAGTAATGTAATGTATGTACACAGTGACTGCACCAGCAGAATAGTGAGCGCAGCTCTGGAGTATAATACAGGATGTAACTCAGGATCAGTACAGGATAAGTAATGTAATGTATGTACACAGTGACTGTACCAGCAGAATAGTGAGTGCAGCTCTGGAGTATAATACAGGATGTAACTCAGGATCAGTACAGGATATGTAATGTAAGATACTGTATATACACTGTATACATACTGTACATAACAAATCATACTGTTAATCAATGTTCAGTAATGGACATGGCGTTAAATGACTGACCATTTCAGAACTATACAGTAATGTTAGTAATCTTATTATTTATAGATTTTTGCTTCTTTTCTCTTCACACCCTTTTAGCCATAACTCGAAATGTATTCTAAATTCACCCTGTGATGTGATTATGTAGAAATATAAAATATTAACCCTCTCATTGCTTATAAACAATGTTTCCAAATCCTTTCAATGATACCAGGGAAGATCAGAGACACAGCCTATCAGCTATAGCAGAGGATATATTATACAGAGTGATACATTCAGGATATAAGATATTCCCAGTATATACACAGAATATACAGTCATGCAGCTCAGGGTAGATTTTGTGTCTTACTGTGACGTTGATACAGAAGTATCTGAACAAGATGTGACATTACCTGCAAATAACCAGAGAGAAAGACATATAAGTAATAGACAAGTCATGTGTCATATCATCATACTGTGTAATATGTGAAGCAGGTTGTGCTTCCTCTCTGTGATCAATGTATACAAGTATAGAAATTTCTAATAGATTCTAGTAACCCTGAACACAGCACACTGAGAAGTGGAGACAATTGTATCCAGTCTAGACAATGCTCTGTGAGCTGAGTAACCCAGACTCCAGACTAATACATTGTAGCAAACAAGCAGTGGTTGCATGTAGCCTGTATACTAGATTTTGTATTGAAACTCAAGATCTTTCAGAAAGTTGTAGAACTTTTCATTTCTACGGTGATAAATGATAATTTGCATATAAGTAAAACCCTTTGTCTAGCAGAAGATCCATGACGGGTCATTGTCGGAGCGCTCGACAGCTTCCAGCCCCCGCTCCTGATTCTTTGGCTATTTTTCGCTGCTTATTTAAATGTTAATGTAATATTTGCAGGTCAGATGTTCCACTTCTCCTTTGTGGGGACGGTGGCTGCTCTCGCCTCCTGGGTTTTTTGATAGTGTCAGGAGGAGAGTGAGGGAGGGGAGGGAGAAACTTCAAAAAATGAAAGATTAGGCTTTGTGTATCGCCGACGTGTTTTCTAAATTGCTTTTCTTAAAGTAAAGAATAGCGGTTATTAAACTTGCTAATTGAGGACGGGCGGAGGGGCGATGGCGCCTAACACTTCCCCGAAAGCACCTTGTAGAGTAAAAATGGATGTGGATCACGGATGTCTGATATGTGTGAAAACTGGAAAATGGTGGCACAAGTCATGAAGTTACAAACATATAGTGTCCATATAATACTATCATACAGCTCCTATATTATATCGATATATAGTGTTCATATACTATACACATATAGTGTCCATATACTACTATCATACAGCGCCCATATAATATTGGGAGCGCAATCCGCTCTAAGTATCACCCTATTGAAGTCCAAATTTATAAAGTTGCTGTATAAGCTATAGCTTAGAGAGACACATATATGCACAGCTATTGTGTATATAGTGGGTTCTGCTTTAATGGAGGGAAAAATGTAGTTTTTAAGTACAGTGTATACAAAAACAGGTTGGGCTAGTATAATTAGCATAACATGATTGGTGGCAAAGTTGTAAAATAGTTCTGGCACATGGCTATTGGATAAGAAACAAAGGAGGGGCCGCATCCCATTAAGCCATCTGGTGGGGGATGAGCACTCTAAACAAAGGAGGAATGTAAAATGGCTACAGGCATGGCCTACATGGCCCTGGAATCCAAAATGGAGGATACAATAGCTGAGTCATCCTCCACAATATCAATGCATGGTGTTCATAGACTATATACATAGTGTGTCCATATAATACTATCATACCACTCCCATATAATATCAATATATGGTGTTCATATACTATATAGATATAGCGTCCATATAATACTATCATACCGCTCACATATAATATCAATACATGGTGTTCATATACTATATAGATATAGCGTCCGTATAATACTATCATACAGTGCCCATATAATATCAATATACGGTGTCCATAATACCAGCAAATCCCTAAAGGGCTTCTATAAGAACTTCTGAGATTATAATACGGTATTTTAGAAGAAAAAGGCTGAGCACAGATCAGCTGACTTGGTCCTGTTTCTTTAAGATGTAGCAGAATTGAGTGAATAAGATGCTGCCAATGCTGAGACAGAGATGAATGTCGGCCACAAAGGTCTGGACAGCGACTGGCATCCCATTATAATACGGAGCAACAATGTCCCATCCAGCCGCGACCATTAACCATGATTCCCAGCATATGGACTCCATGACATCAGCTGAGCAGACGATAGGTTTTTGCAGCTGGGAACTCAGCAAGTGCTGGGAATTTGGGTTTTGATCCTCATTAAAACAGCAAATGAACCATCATTACGCTTCATTTAGATCCTGCTGCGTCTGTAGACAATACTGTCTTAAGGCGGGAAGAAGAAACTCCAGGAACCGAGAGGAAGAATCCACCAATTATACAGAAGACTAGTGGAAAAGAGCACAGGTGAGAGATACAATGAAGACACATAATGATACATTGTATCTCAGGAGACGTGGATGGGATTTATTCCTGAAGAACCCAAGAACATTAGAGATTTACAAGGACCCAAATCTAATCCATCGTCACCTGACTCCTGGTGGGGACTCCTACATGGGTAATGGGTGAGGAATCACATAAGGATCATCGCTCAGTAACCCCAGAAGGTCATGTCTATACTGCAGGGCTAGAATTCTATTCTATTCTAGTGCTGTATATAAATATCCTGGCCAGGGCAGAGTGGCATGTAGATATGTCCGGGCACCTCTAGTGCACATCTCCGTCAGTCCTACACTAGGTACATGTCTCCGATACCAACAATCAGTGCAAGGAACCCAATTCCTAAATGTAATGTAATTCCTAAAATGTATAAAAAAGTACAAGGCCCTCGAGAACACAAATGTAGCTGATGGCGTCTTCTGTGTTCAGTTTACTTCTATCACTTTACATTATGTTGCATTTTTGTTCTGGAAACAAGTGATGGATTATCAGACTTTATGGATTATCAAGTGCCTATTGTCTGTCTATCTATCTATCTATCTATCTATCTATCTCATGTCTATCTATCTCATATCTATCTATCTATCTATCTATCTACCTCATATCTATCTATCTATCTATCTATCTATCTCATATCTATCTATCTATCTCATATCTATCATCTATCTCATATCTATCTCATATCTATCTATCTATCTATCTCATATCTATCTATCTATCTATCTATCTATCTCATATCTATCTATCTCATATCTATCTATCTCATATCTATCATCTATCTTATATCTATCTCATATCTATCTATCTATCTCATATCTATCTATCTATCTATCTATCTCATATCTATCATCTATCTCATATCTATCTCATATCTATCTATCTCATATCTATCTATCTATCTATCTATCTAGCTCATATCTATCTATCTCATATCTATCTATCTATCTATCTATCTATGTCATATCTAGCTCATATCTATCTATTTATCTATCTATATCATATCTATCTATCTATCTATCTATCTCATATCTATCTATCTATCTCACATTTATCTATCTATCTATCTATCTATCTCATATCTATCTATCTATTTATCTATCTATCTATCTCATATCTATCTATGTATCTCATATCTATCTATCTATGTATCTCATATCTATCTATGTATCTCATATCTATCTATCTCATATCTATCTATCTATCTATCTATCTCATATCTATCTATTTATCTATCTATCTCATATTTATCTATCTATCTATCTCATATCTATCTATCTATCTATCTATCTATCTCACATTTATCTTTCTATCTATCTATCTATCTATCTCGTATCTATCTATCTATCTCATATCTATCTCATATCTATCTCATATCTATCTCATATCTATCTATCTATCTCACATTTATCTATCTATCTATCTATCTCATATCTATCTATCTCACATTTATCTATCTATCTATCTATCTATCTCATATCTATCTCATATCTATCTCATATCTATCTCATATCTATCTATCTATCTATCTAATATCTATCTATCTATCTATCTCTCACATTTATCTATCTATCTATCTATCTATCTATCTCATATCTATCTATCTCATATCTATCTCCTATCTATCTATCTATCTATCTATCTATCTATCTATCTATCTCATATCTATCTATCTATCTATCTATCTATCTATCTATCTCTATCTATCTATCTCACATCTATCTATCTATCTATCTATCTATCTCATATCTATCTATCTATCTCATATCTATCTATCTATCTATCTATCTATCTATCTCATATCTATCTATCTCATATCTATCTATCTCATATCTATCTATCTATCTATCTCATATCTATCTATCTCATATCTATCTATCTATCTATCTATCTATCTATCTCATATCTATCTATCTATCTATCTATCTATCTATCTCATATCTATCTATCTCATATCTATCTATCTCATATCTATCTATCTATCTATCTATCTATCTCATATCTATCTATCTCATATCTATCTATCTCATATCTATCTATCTCTCTCATATCTATCTATCTATCTATCTATGTATCTCACATCTATCTATCTATCTATCTCATATCTATCTATCTATCTATCTATCTATCTCATATCTATCTATCTCATATCTATCTATCTATCTATCTCATATCTATCTATCTCATATCTATCTATCTCATATCTATCTATCTCTCTCATATCTATCTATCTATCTATCTATGTATCTCACATCTATCTATCTATCTATCTCATATCTATCTATCTATCTATCTATCTATCTATCTATCTATCTCATACCTATCTATCTCATATCTATCTATCTATCTATCTATCTCTCTATCTATCTATGTATCTCACATCTATCTATCTATCTATCTATCTACATCTCTCTATCATATATTTCTGGAAAGAAAACATTGACTTGTAAATCATCAGACTCTTCAATTAAAACTCTTTAAAACATATTTAAACCATTAAAATAGATTTATTTATTTTGTCTTCACTTGGTTTTTTATGACGAGTGTTTTGGGCAAAATTTCTGTTCTAATTATTTGCTCCAAAAAGAACAGATGTGACACTTTGACACTCGCTTTATTTTAATGGGTATAAATTTGTGAAAACTGAAATTCAGACACATTTTTGAACAGGCTAAATGGAGTCCATCACAACCAGAATCTCCTGTAGGCGCCTCGTACACCATTCTAGGGGTCCTTATAGTGAACTTACATTTTTGAACATCAAACTCAAATTTGCTGTTGAGAAAATTGACTTGTAATATGTAAATGAGCTGTTTGGTGCACTCAGAGAGTGACCGTTTTGGTGACTCTACTTATGGCTTTACCACACCGGTGATGAAAAATTCTCAGTACAAAGAAACCTTGTGCAAGATGTTTGTTCATTTGGTCCAGCTGAGCGGCCCGAGGCCATTCCTAGCATTGGCACGCCGCTGCCGCCCAGCACATCTCTACTTTATCAGCCTCTAAACATGGGCTCGATATTTAGTATTTTTCAGATTTAGACTTTTCAGTGTTTTTTCTCCTTCTCGGCTGAGTCTATTATGTCAGGATAATACGATCTGCGGCCCCATTTATTCATACGGAGTATTCATAAGTATACATTTCATTCATTCTAGGAGAATCATGCCCAGAATGACTACAAAATCCATCTATTCTACATCGACAGCTTACAATAAGTAATCCTTATCCACTACAAGTTCATAAGGAAATAATGGGATTACCTCCCCGAAACTGCGCCGATCACGTCGGTAACGCAAGCTTTGTGTGGTTAGTGACAACATGCAGTCTGGGTATTTTATCCAATGTGTATGGTGCGGGGCAGAAGTCCAGAGGTCTCAATAATAAGAATGACCTGGAGGTTATTCTCATTATTACAGTCTATGTGCCCGGCACTGTAGGTCGTGTGCCTGTCCCAGTGCCGGAGCAATGACTGATCTGAATGCTAAACGGTAGATTCTGATCGTCATCATCTCCTCCAATCAGTAACTGGAAAATTCACTTTCTCATTGGGTGAGAGGGGAAAAATAGCAGAGAATTTGTTAGGGTCCCCCTCTGTGATTCAAGACATTCACCCTTCTGCTGTCCTCATGCAATTACTTTCCATTGGATCTGGATAGATATAAGTGAACTGGTTCGTATTGAGCCAGAATCATTAAGAATTTTCCCAAAAATGTTGCCATTCACCACCAGGCAGTTTGTGGTGATATTCTAATGGTGGCCATATCAATTACCAATTTCGGTGAGACCAGTTGACCATCTAGTTTGTATGGAGGTCTCTAGCCTCTTCCCATTAAGGACCAGAGGAGATAAACCACTGTCAAGAGTGCCTGTCAGCAGTTTACTCCTCCAATTCAGAGCACATACTGTACGTTCTCGACTGAGTCTGGAAGTTTTTTTGTTTGACCAACAGCTATCTAAGGGTCAAGGCTAGCTTTAATGCCAATAATAAAGGACACTGTTATAGATCAGTAGGTTTATTGATGTCCATTTGGATCCATTGGAAAACCAATCTTCAGCACCATAGCATCCATTTAAACTATTGTACGTGGTAAATCCCCACCGCTTGGGTGTTATGATCTTGATGCAAGCCACAAAAACCAAGGGCTGGATGAGAGTGCCGCTCTCAAATGTGACTTACAGACCCTTCCACCACAAGTCCTCTCAACAATAATCCAAAAGTAGAAAAGACATTCTCTGCAGGTTTACTGGAGTAACAACCCATGAAGTTCTAGAATGGTGAACCCATTTCTCCAGGCATGGTGCTGTTGTCTAGAATTTGTACTGCCATCATGTACCCTACACTACATCAACCGAGCCTCAAGACAAAGGTCCAGCCACTTGAAACGTTGCTTACTTTACACATTGGTGGTGACTCCCTCCATGATCCCATCCTAGCATTGTCTCTGCTTTTGATCTCAATGCAATGTCATGTATTCCATATCACATGACCACAACGGTTAGCTGCTACATTGTAGCATTGTATCTAGATCAATTGATCATCCTCCAATCATTATTGACAAGATTGTAAAACTGGGGGTAAGGAAACAACAGAGGCCGGCGGTGGAGGAGGCCGAAGGATTTTTATGGTAAGTATCCTACATGCTTTATCATTTTTCTATTTGATGGAAAATCCCTCTACACTTTATGAGTCGGGATGCAGAGTTTTATTGGAACTGAAGTCGAGCGAATCAATTCACTAATCTGTAACGATTACACGTTTATAACCGTTCCTCTGAGACCTAGTAATATGTGCCCAAGGACTGAAGGTCAGCAGCAACATCTGGTAATAAGTAAGACAGTAAATATCTCTCCTAGTTAAAGTCACAGCCATGAACTGGTTCCTCATATATACTCCAGAGCTGCATTCATAATTCTACTAGGGTCCCATATGAGAAACCAGGGCATTATGGTACAGTAACCCAGATAGCAATAAGAAGTTGTATAGCCAAATACTTGTGAAGATGACATAAACCTAAGTACATAACTACAGTAGGAAAAAGACATAGACTCGATGAGAGTGGAATAGAAGACAACGCAACCAAATGTAACCAAAATAACGCAACACAAACACATTTACATAATTGTTCAATATTTTATGTAGATTTGTACTTTGTGCTGAAATATTGTGAAAAATGGAGGTGCTGTACACAGTAGTGGAGTCAACCAATTTGGCCACCGTAGAGAAGGATAATGCACAATATTATAGAGAGGTTTAGCAACAAGTGCCAGGTAGCTGCTGCCAAGGGAGATGAAATCATGAAATGCATCAAAATGGGTATCAGTGTACATCATTATGTAAGTCACTACTGCACACATGGAATACTACTTACATATGTTTCTCTATAGTTATAGAATTTTTCAAAGATTTTGCCCACTGGTTCAGTTTTCTGACCCACTTTTTTGCCACATATACTGTAAGTCAACTTAATAACAAGCAGAGGCCAAGGAGAGGTGTGGTAATATAATAAACACTGATACTCGCCTTCCCTCACCTCTCCTAGTCTTGCTCGTGGTGTCCGACACTTGCGTCAAAATATCATGATGTCGGAGCTCCCCACATTACTGCTGTTGCCCAATCACCAGATTCAGTAGTCCCCCAGGACCTGTGATGTCATAGAAAAATCTAGAAGAGGTCCTAAAAGGATCAAACTCACCAGGGAACTAAAGAGATCCTAGACTACTGTATAATAGTGATTTATAGGTAGACCCCAAAAATCTCGCATTTGGCCAAAAAACGAGATTTTTGGAAAATTTGTAACGAACCAATTTCTTTACAAACCAGTTTGCTCATCTCTAGTAGTCAGGTCTTGCTTTTCTACTTTTGCACACCTAATAATAACCTATGGATAGCGAAGCTGGAGAATATGAAAGTGGTTCCTGCAGGATCAGACTACATAGGGTTTATTTGTAGTCTGTCACCATGGAGACACAGAAGGAGACTATCTGCACACTAGCTCCATTTTTCTATGAGAGCTACTGAGTTCCCTTTAACCAAAGTTACAGTGGGTACGGAAAGTATTCAGACCCCTTTAAATTTTCCACTCTTTGTTTCATTGCAGCCATTTGCTAAAAGCTAAAAAGTTCCTTTTATTCCTCATTAATGTACACTCAGCTCCCCATCTTGACAGAAAAAAAAATCCAGAAATGTAGATATTTTTGCTAATTTATTAAAAAAGAAAAACTGAAATCTCCCATGGCCATAAGTATTCAGACCCTTCGTTGTGACGCTCATATATAACTCACATGCTGTCCATTTCCTTCTGATCCTCCTTGAGATGGTTCTACTCCTTCATTGGAGTCCAGCTGTGTGTAATTAAACTGATTGGACTTGATTAGGAGCGGCGCACACCTGTCTATATAAGACCTCACAGCTCACAGTGCATGTCAGAGCAAATGAGAATCATGAGGTCAAAGGAACTGCCCAAGGAGCTCAGAGACAGAATTGTGGCAAGGCACAGATCTGGCCAAGGTTACAGAAGAATTTCTACAGCACTCAAGGTTCCTAAGAGCACAGTGGCCTCCATAATCCTTAAATGGAAGAAGTTTGGGACGACCAGAACTCTTCCTAGACCCGGCCGTCCAGCCAAACTGAGCAATGGTGGGAGAAGAGCCTTGGTGAGAGAGGTAAAGAAGAACCCAAAGATCACTGTGGCCGAGCTCCAGAGATGCAGTAGGGAGATGGGAGAAAGTTCCACAAAGTCACCTATCACTGCAGCCCTCCACCAGTCGGGGCTTTATGGCAGAGGGGCCCGAAGGAAGCCTCTCCTCAGTGCAAGACACATGAAAGCCAAAAAACACATGAAGGACTCCCAGACTATGAGAAATAAGATTCTCTGCTCTGATGAGATGAAGATTGAACTTTTTGGCGTTAATTCTAAGCAGTATGTGTGGAGAAAACCAGGCCCTGCTCATCACCTGCCCAATACAATCCCAACAGTGAGACATGGTGGTGGCAGCATCATGCTATGGGGGACAGGACGACTGGGTGCAACTGAAGGAAAGATGAATGCGGCCAAGTACAGAGATATCCTGGAAGAAAACCTCTCCCAGAGCGCTCTGGACCTCAGACTGGGCCGAAGGTTCACCTTCTAACAAGACAATGACCCTAAGCACACAGCTAAAATAACAAAGGAACAACTCTGTGACCATTCCTGACTGGCCCAGCCAGAGCCCGGACCTCAACCCAACTGAGCATCTCTGGAGAGACCTGAAAATGGCTCCACCAACGTTCACCATCCAACCTGACGGAACTGGAGAGGATCTGCAAGGAAGAATGGCCGAGGATCCCCAAATCCAGATGTGAAAAACTTGTTGCATCATTCCCAAGAAGACTCCTGGCTGTACTAGCTCAAAAGGAAGCGGCTTCTACTCAGTACTGAGCAAAGGCTCGGAATACTTATGGCCATGGGAGATTGCAGGTTTTCTTTTTTAATAAATTTGCAAAAATATCTACATTTCTGTTTTTTTCTCTCAAGGTGGGGAGCTGAGTGTACATTAATGAGAAATAAAAGGAACTTTTTTGCTTTTATTTTAGCAAATGGCTGCAATGAAACAAAGAGTGAAAAATTTAAAGGGGTCTGAATACTTTCTGTACCCACTGTATCTCAGTAGAGAAGAGAACCTGTTCAATGATACATTAGGCTCTGCTACATCTGTAACCTTTATGGTAATAACTTTGTGTATCTGCAAACATATATCCAACCACCCAGCGACAGATTTGAATGAAATCTCTTTTGCTGTAAATTTCATGAGGCTGACAATGCTCAGATGTTGAATTTAACAAGCAGTAAACTGGAGAGAGCCCAGACCTTAGGCTGAGGCTCGTAATATTTAATGCATTGTCTAAGGGGATGGATTTACAAGGAGCTACTAAAGCAATGCAGCATCCAGAATTACAATTCATATCCACGACTTAAGACAAAGTGATCCCCTCCCCCCACTAAAGATATTACAACCTGGGAACCTGTCTGGTGAATTTACATCCATCTTACTGTATACTAAGACACAGCTGGTCCCGGAGAGAACAATGCATCAAAATGTGGAAAATGCTAAAAGTGTACCATTTTGGCTATCTGAACCACCACTAGGGGGAGCTTAGGAACTTCCTGCATACTGTACAGTTATACAGATAACCCAATAGTAACATAGCATACAGTAGGCTCCTCTGCTTGTCCTTGTAGTGGACTTTGGCACAGATACCAAGGCATAATGCATCCCCTTTAAGGCTCCATAGAGAGTGATGACATCATCGGTGATGACATCACAAAAGCATGCCTTATAATATAATCCAGTGACCTATCATATGGTGAAGATTAAATCGCACCCCCATCATTGTACATAGTGTCACCTTTTGCCACCCTTTTGATACTTTTTTGACCATGGTCCAAACACCATGTTTGCCAATGATTTGATTCCTCTAAAAATCTGCACTGGATTCTCTACCCAAATTAAAGTTGATAGGACCCCCTCTCTCCAAGGGCCCCATAATAGCCATACTTGCTGCCTTTAGGGTGTGAACCCCTTTGACAGGTTCATTTGGTATTCCTATCTAAATCATCTATAGCATATCCCCAAGATATGCTGTAATGTCTAACAGACTTGGGTCCCACTTATCTTAAGGACAGGGGTTCCCCCAAACCTTATCTACCAACCACTGTACTGGAGAGGTGGCCACACATGCCAAATTTTTTGGACATATATGGCATATCGTTCGGACACGCCATATGTTTTTGAATTTCCATAGCTAATGATGACATCATAGGTTATGTCATAGGTATGACTTCTTCAGTGACATCAAAGATTAGCTTGAACGGGTTTCCAGGATAAAAAAAAAGGGAGGGGGTAAAATACATCATCAGGTGACTGTTGAGGCCAGTAATTGGTTAAAGTGGTCACTTGAGCCTCCGAACTTACAACCTAGAATGGAATGGGGGATGTGATGTCCAAACAGAGGACCTGATCCTGATGAACTCCATTCATGGATGGTCAAATCCAGAGAGGTTGGTAAACATATAGCATGACACACATCCTATAGGAGTCAATCATGAGTGATGATGTCATCAGTGCTGACATCACAGGTGAGGCAAGTTTCATTGAAAGCCAGACACGTGCCTGTCACAGCCTTGTGACTCCATAACATCCTAGAATTGTGAGGACTCACTCCAAATCTGGTACTATGTGCCAAATGTCTGCACTTAGCCAAATTAAAAGCAGGTGATTAAATAATTCTGCCAACTGTGTCAAGAAGACAATTATCCCGGCCGGTTCTGTTGTCGGCGCTCTTCAACTTCTATAGTAATTAAACTTTATTGTGAAGCTGAAATACCGAAGGAACTATACGCACTAATGATATCAGCTTACTATTGTTTTATGGCAAGTCAGAACTGCTGCCCTCCGCAAAACGACTTCACCAACTACTCAGCCCCATGTCCCTGGCTGTGAGTTATTAGCGGAGAAGTGAAAGGGACGGGGGAGGGGAGCAGCGCTCAGGTGGAATCACTGTCCACATCAAAATATGTTCTAGTATTCCCTGAAAATCAAAACTTGTATTTTTACTTTATTTTAGGTGTAAGTCGGGTATTATTGTGTATTATTATATGTAGATTTTCTTCCTTTTTTTACTTTATTAGTTATTTTTTAAGAATGTAACACTGTATCTATTTACTGATTCATTATCATTTTATTTTCTAATTGTTGCAACTGGTGATAGCAAATGACATTTAGTTTTAGGTTGACTAGAGATAGGCGAACCGGTTCAGAACCAATTGGGTTTGTTATGAATTTTCCAAAGATTTTTGGTTTGGACAAAACCCAAAACTTTTGGGGTTTGCAATCAGCGCTAACACCATGGCACTTTGATGAGTAGGTACGCTGTATCATCAGAGTATCATGACCTTGATGTCTCCCAAGTGACCACTGAAGCCCAACTACAGACCTGAGGGCCACTTATAGGACCATTGAAGCCCAAATACAGACCTGAGGGCCACTGATGTGACCACTAAAGCCCAACTACAGACCTGAGGAGCACTGATGTGACCACTGAAGCCCAATTACAGACCTGAGGACCACTGATGTGACCACTGAAGCCCAATCACAGACCTGAGGGCCACTGATGTGACCACTGAAGCCCAATTACAGACCTGAGGGCCACTGATGTGACCACTGAAGCCCAATTACAGACCTGAGGACCACTGATGTGACCACTGAAGCCCAATCACAGACCTGAGGGCCACTGATGTGACCACTGAAGCCCAATTACAGACCTGAGGACCACTGATGTGACCACTGAAGCCCAATTACATACCTGAGGGCCACTGATGTGACCACTGAAGCCCAATCACAGACCTGAGGGCCACTGATGTGACCACTGAAGCCCAATTACAGACCTGAGGGCCACTGATGTGACCATTGAAGCCCAATTACAGACCTGAGGACCACTGATGTGACCACTGAAGCCCAATTACAGACCTGGGGGCCACTGATGTGACCAGTGAAGCCCAATCACAGGTCAGACCTGGGGACCAGTAGAGAAGACCAGAATGCCGGAGGATTCTGCAGTGGAGTTCAGGGTTTTTATTTTTTATTTTCCACACATTCTTTGGCCTTCAATTATTATACTCTGGGGTCTGAAGATTTAGTGGATTCATGGCTGGCAAATCCCCAAAATTTTCTGTTCCACTGATCCCAAAATGTTTGGTAAATTTGCAATAAATCCAGTTTATAATCTGGTTTGCTCATCCTAGTATAGAATATTAAAATCCCATTATAGGTGTATCAAAGTTTTATTTGACACATTGCTACATCTATACAAGGCTTTCAATTGATGTCTAGGGCACTATTTAACCTCCTAATGGGAAAAAATGAAATAAAAGTATAAAAATTACAAATTAAATTGACTCACACAATGCATGAAGATGCAACTTTTGTTGTGCATGTGACATCTACAAAGAATTGTTCTGTCTTATCTTAGACTGCTGTAGTTGATCTTCAAAGGCCAACATATGGCTTCTTTGATATTGCTTGATCTTAGCGAGTTCACAGACTGGAGACTGATTCCTAAACCAAAGATTAATTCAACTTGCTCAGCAGAATTTACCCTCTTAGAAGGTGAAGGGTCTACTTTGAAGTCAACATGTCTCGTATTTTCCCATAAATACGCTAAGATACTCTCAACTACAAGTGTACCTAGAAGATGATCCTCAGAACATTACGATTCCAACTCTCAAGCACTGGAGGACTCGGTTGGGCTGTTCAGACTAAGCTTCTTTTTTATGAGAGAAGTTGAAAGTTTGTTTAAAGATTCAACAGATGTTTAATTGGTTTGTATAAAAAAGTTGAGCCCCAAAGCACAGCACATAAATATCACAGAATATACAATCCGCGCGGCTGTTTTAGAGGCTGGTGGAAGACTCGGGAGAAAGAACTGGTGAGGAGTTTTAGAAATTATTCCAATGGATCTGTCACAGAATTTTCAGAGTAAAATGTTTCAGGTTAATGTTTTATTAAAACTAAAATGTTTCCATCTGAGGATATCCCATGTGTAGGTTGGCCAGAATGGGCAGAACCCATTGACTTGCTGCCTCCAGGATAAAATACAGCAAGAAAAAACAGGTTTGGCCACAAAACGGTGATGAGGAATTTTTCCATCTTTACCCAAAATTTGTAAACTAAACAACCCAGGGTCAGTGTGCACTGAGTAATTTGTCCCAAGCCAATCTAACACACCTTTGGCTTATTTAAGGCACCTTTCCCCATTGGAAACATTCCTAGTTTTTTTAAGCTCTGCCTGTTTACCTGCATCTGAACCTGTTCCACCTGCCCTGACCATGGCTTGTCTACTGACCACATCCCTGCTAGAGATGGGCGAACCAGTTTGTACCTAACTGGACTCAGCACAAATTTTTCCAAAAAATCTGGGCTCAACCCAAACCTGAAACTTTTGGGGTTGGTCACCCACAAAACATTATTATACTCTGGGGACTCTTCAGATCCCAGAATATAATAGATGGAGGTTCAGGGGAAGTGGGGTAACATAACAAACAGATATACACACTTTTCCACACCTTTCATGGGCATCCTTGCAATGTCTGGTGGTTTCCTGGCATCCTCTACTGTTCCCTGGCTGTCACTGGGGGAACCCCGGATGCTCAATGATGCCCAGGAGAAGTGAGGCAAGGTGAGTATAACTGTTTCCTTTGCTGCCGCAACTCCCTTGGGTCACCTACAATACTCTGGGGTCTGAAGAGACCCCAGAATATAAAAAATAGTACTTTTGGTTCATGCTGAACAAATTTGGCCCGAAACTAACTGAAGGATCGAACCTCACAAATATTAATAGCAAAAAATCTCTTGGGTTTGCCCATCTCTGGCACATCTGCATATCTTGAGACATCAAGGTAAGTCTATGATATATCTAGGTAAGTCTATGCTGAACTGAAACTACTCTTGAGGTAGCATCCAGGTAGCTCCCTGCAGTCAAGACCAGCTACTCTTATGAGGGTTAAAGTGTGAAGACCAGAGGACCACCTGGGCAAAACCCTCAGGAGAAGCTTTAAAAGACACCAGTTTACTGACCTAATGGGTCCACACCTATGGTGTTACAATCCTTTGATTTTAGTAGATCAGTTTCATAAAAATGTATAGATTTACAGAATTTTTCTACTCCATGGGAATCTTACGTTGGGTTAAGACCTGGTCCCATTCATTTAGTTCATGCTTTGCAGCTTTCAAACTTCCTATCTGCAAATTTTTCAGATCTTAAAGTAAACAAGCCTGACCTACATGACCTATTAGGACAATTGGAAATAATAGGGCAATCCTGTTCTATTCCCGTGTTCTATAGCCACCGTGAATGGCTACTCAACCTTTGGGAACCTGCAAACCAAATGAAGACCTGGAGGATCCTTCAACTGGCAATAACAGTTCACCGCACACGGTCCAAGGGGAAAGACCCCAAGGATCCTACCACCCTTCCACACTATGGCTCCCTATCAGCCTCACCAGGGGATCCACAACTTCTTCCAACCAGATAACCCCCTTACAATGGGCATGGATTCGATGGGTGCCAGAGAAAATATTGCTGTTTTTGCCGGTAAATTAGATGTTACTTTGCCTTGCAACAAAAACAAAACCATTTCTCTATTAAAAAGGCAGAAAACACAACAAGAGGGAAGATCGTTTCTCGTGCACATCTGAACCGCTCCAGGACAACAATTAAATTCCAATAAGGCTCTTTGTATGTTGATGAGATTTCTCCTTTAATTCATTAGTCATCGGGAGTTTCTTCTAAGTTGCCAGTTTCCACGCAGTCAGATCAATTAGGCTGAGACGAAGAAGACGCAGATTTTCCTCTTTCATTGGGTCCCAGTGGCCGCCGAGCACACAAGGCTTTTTGTATTTCTGTCTCTGTCAGATTCGATCCTCCGTCTGTCAGGCTTCCCCATATCGGTGTTTGGTAGTTCTCAATATTTCAGCTAACCTGAGGCTCTCGTGTGAGCAGTAAACACGTCCGGAAGACGCGGAGGAGCAAGTCCTCCTATTATAAATACAAATGACGAACAATTAACCACCGTGCTTAGTAAATGAATGAGCCGTGGTGTTAGAGGGAGGGGGAGACATTGTTATGTGCTCCAGGGGATGGCGCCTCTTACAGGAGAATAGTGGCACATCCTGAACATTAACCCTGCTAGATGTCAGCACTTTAAATATGGCGCCTGTTCAGAAGCAGAGCAGGCGCCATAAACTCCGGGTCTCCAGTGTTTCACATGTTTGCATTTACCTATGTTACTTGTTTTGTGCCCACCGATCTACTCTTCATTCCCCCCCCCAGTCCTTGCCTCCACCCCTAAGCTTACTATTATATTTCGTCTCGGTTCCCTTGGGGCATGATCGTGGGTTCCATCCAGGTGCAAAGACTGCCTGGAGCCTTCTATAGCAGGCCTCAATAGTTATGTAGGGATTTTCTCATAGACTGCATTACAGTAGGATTGCAGTCTATGGTACACGCGATCTAATGATCACAGGTTCAAGTGGCCTGGGCTGGTAGGTATGTGGGGTTGGTGGTATAAAAAAATAAAAAATATAAAATTAAGAAAAAAACCTTTTCCCAGGATTTTAAATAAAAATAAACAAACATAAACAATAAACATAAAAAAAAAATTAAATTGGCCAAACCTATATTTTTTTTCAGTTTTGCTACACCTAAAATAAATAAAAAACATCAGAAATATCATAAAATAGTAGGAATAAAAAATGAAATTGTCTCCCCCAAAAAGATGCCTTATGCATCTTTATGTAAATAAAGTTATGGGTGTCAGAATATGGCGAATCCATGAATTTTTTTTTTTATATTTCAAACTTTTGAATTTTTGTTAAGAAGTTAAAACATAACAAAAACTACATAAATTTTGTATTGCCATAATCATAACAACATGGAATACGGGTTACCTGTCATTGTGGCTGCACAGCAAATGCTGTAAAAACAAAACCCATAAGAAAATGGCGCAAATAACGTTTTTTTACTAAATCCACCCCATTCTGATTTTTTTTCCAGTTTACATCATATGGGCTATTAAATGGTACCATTGTGAAGTACCATCTGTCCTGCAAAAAAATAACCCCATATCTATCGCTCTATGAAAGAAAAAGTTACGGCTTTTGGAAGGAGGGGAGCAAAAAAAAAAAAAAAATCAAAGAATTAAAAATGGCTGGGGTGGGAAGGGGTTAAAGATGAGCTTAACTTGACTTTAACTGGGTAAAACAGTTCATAAAGAACTGGATTCAACCCGGCATTCAATTTCTGAATTTTTCTTTGTTTCCAGCATAACCAAAACTTTTTGGATTTGTTTTGGGTGAACCAGTCCGACATGATGCCAAAACGCCGACATGTCTCTTACACCTACCTGAGTCCCTAAAGAATGGCCCTATAGCAGACCAGTGAACTCTTCTTGGGGCCAAACCAGCTCTACCTGAAACTTGAGTAGTTCACCCAACACTATTCAGAGGCTTCTGAGACAAGATATCAGATTCAAGTAAAACTTTGCTACATCTGTAGATGATAGAACCTATTTAACCCCTTGAAGGGCCATTCCGTTATTGCTAGGATATGTCATCACTGCATGACCGATGGTGATTTGGGCTCTGGGACTCCCATAATACTGAGAATGAGGAATCTGCAGTGTTAGTTTTGCACGCCCTTCCCATGGGTACCCGCAGCCAAAAACTGGCGTGAAGACACAGCCAGATTCATTTGGATGTGGTTATGGTGCAGTTCCCAGGACAGCAGCTGGTGGGCGCCAGTGCACAGGGATGAACAATGAAGGGGAAAACAACATAAATCAGCAGCGCAGTCTTCATTTTTTATTTAGAAACTGTGGAATTCCCCCCCGATTATAAAGTGACGCCATACCCTACCAGGATGTATCCATATCTTTAGATGAAAAGGATGAGTGAACTGCTTCATAGCAAGGTGAGATTGTGACGAGTTTCCCCCCAAATTTGGCTTCTAATGAATCTGATTTTTTTGGGGTACGATTTGCACAAATCCATCAAAATGGAGGCCAGAAACCCGATGTCATCTTCTATGTATTTAGATTTACCTGTAGCGAATTACAAAAGTTTCAGATTCTATAAAGATTCTACAGATTCTAGTATCGACCCTCAATGTATTTTATTCTAAAAAAATTATTTATTATGTTATGTAATTTCTGGGTTGTTTTTTTAATATATTTTTTTTTTCTCTTTTTTTTTTACACTTACAATATTTGCGTATATCACCAGTATATAAAAACAGGACTTTTACAGACAGTGTGTTTGTCATACTAATGCCAGTCCTGTTAACCATGTCACTGCCAGCATGTTTTCGAACTCCATGCAGCGCCACCACAGGAGACATGAGGTATTACACAGAATGTCATTGATCTCCATGAAATCCTCAATTCTTTGTCACCCTGTCGGTGCTGCACATACCAGTATATAGGTATATATTATGGAATGGCTCTCCATTCAGTTGCCCAGTATATCGGCGATCCTTGCACTGAGGTGTCACTTCCAGTTTCTGCCGCTGTCACTGTTTTCCCAGCATTTCCCTATATCTGAGCCTCTTTTCTGTGACACATGGGATTTGCAACGTGTGTTTCTGTAAAATCCACATCTGAGCAGCGCTTGTCTATGTCACTGGAGGATTTACCGAACAATATCACAAGCAGAAAGAAATGAGTCATGGAAGGATCGGCCTGTGATAGTGAGATCGCCTATAGCCAGCCCTGGGATACTGCCTGCAGGAGATCACAGGCCTGTCAGCAGCCGCACAGCACAGCACAGCAAAGCACAGCACAGCACAGCGCCTCCTGTGTCACCGAGCATGTCACTCACACATGTTACCTCTAAAAATGACTACAGATAGATACAATGTAGATCAATGGATAGAGATAGATAGAGATCAATAGAATGATAGATAAATAGATAGAAGATAGATAGATATGAGATAGATAGATAGATAGATAGATAGATAGATATGAGATAGATAGATAGATAGATAGATAGATAGATAGATATGAGATAGATAGATAGATATGAGATAGATAGATATGAGATAGATAGATAGAAGATAGATAGATATGAGATAGATAGATAGATAGATAGATAGATAGATAGGAGATAGATAGATAGATATGAGATAGATAGATATGAGATAGATAGATAGATAGATAGATAGATAGATAGGTATGAGATAGATAGATAGATAGATAGATAGATAGATAGGAGATAGATAGATAGATAGATAGATAAATATGAGATAGATAGATATGAGATAGATAGATAGATATGAGATAGATAGATAGATATGAGATAGATAGATAGATAGATAGATATGAGATAGATAGATATGAGATAGATATGAGATAGATAGATAGATAGATAGATAGATATGAGATAGATAGATAGATAGATAGATAGATAGATAGGAGATAGATAGATAGATAGATAGATAGATAGATAGATAGATAGATAGATACCCCAATCCTATGTTAACAGGGAAGGTAACAGATGCAACATAAATCAGACATAGCAGAGGATATATCATACAGAGTGATACATTCAGAATATAAGATATTCCCAGTATATACACAGAATATACAGTCATGCAGCTCAGGGTAGATTTTGTGTCTTACTGTGACGTTGATACAGAAGTATCTGAACAAGATGTGACATTACCTGCAAATAACCAGAGAGAAAGACATATAAGTAATAGACAAGTCATGTGTCATATCATAGTGTATAACATACATAATATACAGTGTGAATAGGGCCCTGAACCCTCTCTGTGATCAGGTTACATTTGTCATTACATACAGTGCCTTGTGAAAGTATTCGGCCCCCTTGAACTTTTCAACCTTTTGCCATATTTCAGGCTTCAAATATAAAGATATAAAATTTTAATTTTTTGGTGAAGAATCAACAACAAGTGGGACACAATTGTGAAGTGGAACGAAATTTATTGGTTATTTTAAACTTTTGTAAAAAATAAAAAACTGAAAAGTGGGGTGTGCCATATTATTCGGCCCCTTTACTTTCAGTGCAGCAAACTCACTCCAGAAGTTCAGTGAGGATCTCTGAATGACCCAATGTTGTCCTAAATGACTTATGATGATAAATATAATCCACCTGTGTGTAATCAAGTCTCCGTATAAATGCACCTGCTCTGTGATAGTCTCAGGGTTCTGTTTAAAGTGCAGAGAGCATCATGAAGACCAAGGAACACACCAGACAGGTCCGTGATACTGCTGTGGAGAAGTTTAAAGCCGGATTTGGATACAAAAAGATTTCCCAAACTTTAAACATCCCAAGGAGCACTGTGCAAGCGATCATATTGAAATGTAAGGAGTATCAGACCACTGCAAATCTACCAAGACCCGGCCGTCCCTCTAAACTTTCATCTCAAACAAGGAGAAGACTGATCAGAGATGCAGCCAAGAGGCCCATGATCACTCTGGATGAACTGCAGAGATCTACAGCTGAGGTGGGAGAGTCTGTCCATAGGACAACAATCAGTCGTACACTGCACAAATCTGGCCTTTATGGAAGAGTGGCAAGAAGAAAGCCATTTCTCAAAGATATCCATAAAAAGTCACCTGGGAGACACCAAACATGTGGAAGAAGGTGCTCTGCTCAGATGGAACCAAAATCCAACTTTTTGGCCACAATGCAAAACGATATGTTTGGCGTAAAAGCAACACAGCTCATCCCCCTGAACACACCATCCCCACTGTCACACATGGTGGTGGCAGCATCATGGTTTGGGCCTGCTTTTCTTCAGCAGGGACAGGGAAGATGGTTAAAATTGATGGGAAGATGGATGGAGCCAAATACAGGACCATTCTGGAAGAAAACCTGTTGGAGTCTGCAAAAGACCTGAGACTGGGACGGAGATTTATCTTCCAACAAGACAATGATCCCAAACATGAAGCCAAATCTACAATGGAATGGTTCACAAATAAACGTATCCAGGTGTTAGAATGGCCAAGTCAAAGTCCAGACCTGAATCCAATCGAGAATCTGTGGAAAGAGCTGAAAACTGCTGTTCACAAACGCTCTCCATCCAACCTCACTGAGCTCCAGCTGTTTTCCAAGGAAGAATGGGCAAGAATTTCAGTCTCTCCATGTGCAAAACTGATAGAGACATACCCCAAGCGACTTGTAGCTGTAATCGCAGCCAAAGTATTAACTTAAGGCGGCCGAATAATTTGGCACGCCCCACTTTTCAGTTTTTTATTTTTTACAAAAGTTTAAAATATCCAATAAATTTCATTCCACTTCACAATTGTGTCCCACTTGTTGTTGATTCTTCACCAAAAAATTAAAATTTTATATCCTTATGTTTGAAGCCTGAAATGTGGCAAAAGGTTGAAAAGTTCAAGGGGGCCAAATACTTTCGCAAGGCACTGTACATGTGTAGGTCATAATATGAGCACTGGATATTTGGACACCTGGACAATATGATGTCTCTCTCCAACCCCACACAGATGACAGAAATGGCCCCCTTCCTTGACTGGGGTTGAATGGAGGTTATCACTTGCCCCCTCACATTGAGTGATGTCAGCTCTCTCCTCGCTGTGATGTCATCAATGTAACTGAAGTGGCTTAAGCAGTGATGTCAGCAGATTATGAAAGTCTTTGGGTGGCAGACTCATAGCTGGTTCCCAAGCCCAGTGAACCATATTCAGATGAGCAGCTTTTCAAGTCAACACCATTCTGTACACTATGTGTCTATGTACGGCCACCCAGTGGTCGTGTTGTGTACTGCACCCTATTTAGGCTTTTCTCAACATGTTGTTACGAATTTGTATCAAATTGATTTTGTCTGAAATTGTCCTAAACCAAACTGGAGCTAAGGTCATGGTGGACACATCTCCACATACAAGAAGTACCTCACCCCTCCTGCCCTTAGCTACCCTCATATATTGCTTGTATAAAAATGCAGATGTCAGAGCAGGACTAGCTCAATAAACCTCAATTCCATTCAAAAACCACACGGAGACGTTGAAGAGCAACTAAATAAGTACAGTGTTTGCAGGGTGCACATTGCACAGGGATCGGGCCCATTCACATTATTTGAGCCCTACAACAGCAGACACAAGGGTATATTAAAGGGGTTATACCGGATTACAAAAACATGGCTGCTTTCTTCCATAAAAAGTGCCCCAACTGTCTACAGGTTGTGTGTGGTACTGCATTCACTTCAATGGAAATGAGTTGAAATACCAAACACAACCTGTGGACAGATGTGGCGCTGTTTCTTAAAGAAGGCAGCCGTGTTTTTTATATCCCGGGCTCTCCTCTAAGTCTCTACCTCCAGCTCCGAGCCTGAACATTATGTGATGTACTTAGCAGCTGTGTCTAATAAATGTCTTTGGTTTTTTAGGGCACATTGCCTGTAACATGCCTTCAGTTTTCATAAATGACCCAATTAGTTCCTCGTCCTCGGTGCTGAGCTGGCAGCGTACAGTGCTCGGCACATTTCATTCAATATCCTGGGGGCTTCATCTACGTTATGGACTGGTGCCCACCAATATTACATCTGAGCAGATACAAATGATCCCGCTCCACGGCCCAGTCAGGAAGGTTCTGAGCAAAGCGGACGCCACATTTACAGGTAGCCGGTCGGTATAAGACTGGCATAGACAACCCCCATCTCATACTGCGGGACCCCCTGCAGGAAAGCATCGCTGGGGTGCTCGGGGCTACAATCTTATATGTATAGCTTTGAGCTTTTGATGCAAATACAAGAGGAAAATCCACTTCTAATCCTCCTCGTGTCACCCAGAATTTAAAGGGAACCGGTCAGGTCGATCTGGAACACTAAAGTACCCAGAAATTACAGATTAGATTAGAAATATTTGTTTCCACATTTTGCTACAATTGTATCCAGTCTGGACAATATGAATAATCTACACCAGACCGATACATTTACAGGGAATGCGTTACCAATAAATTATATACAGACACTTGCCAATTCTGTAGAGGATTTCTTTGCAGTAGTCACCTCATTTATAACACAGAAAGGATTACAATAGAAGATAACACCTCTATAGATAACAGCAAGTCTAGAAAACTCTCCCATAGACTTCAATGAGTCGTCTCCAGTCTATTGCTACCTATGGCCATGACAATGCTGTAAAGCAGACCACTAAATGCTGTTAATAGGGCAGAGGAGAAGCTCAGGCAAAATGGCCACCCCCATAATCATGGACAGAAAATAGAATTATTTAGTTACTTATTTAACTCTTTACTCCCAGAAACGTAAAGAGGACCCATCACCTCTCCTGACATGTCTGTGTTCTCCATAATATAACAATTCTGGAGCATATTTGTTTTCATCTCTGTGTTGTGCTGTTATTCCTCCTAGAAATGTTTAGATACATTGACAAATGGGCGTTGTCACTCATCCCCTTGTCAGATATATGTGTTCCTGCACAATGTGACAGCTCTGATTGGACAGTATAAGACTGTACAGGGGGCACCTCCCCCCCCCCATCTACTAACATGCAGCTGTCAATTTATTCAGAAATTTCCTGGAGGAATAACAGAGGAACAATTAGTAATGGGTAAAACTCACAAGATTAGTTTATTGATATTTGCAAAGTTTGCCTAAAAGTTTCACTTCTGGAGGTGCTATTTATTGCCTCCCATTGTTTTCAATAGGGGGAGGGAGAAATTGGAGCAGGAAACCGAAAAATAACCGTCCCGCTTATTATACATGTGATCAGCAGAACCCGCAGCTGATCAGCCCCATTCATCTGGACTGAGAGCCACAACGGAAAGCCGAAGCTATCCACCACGGGGAGCCAGGAGGCTGAAAAATGAAGGGGAATATGAAGCAATAGCCTGCCTCAATTTCTCTTCATTTTGCAATGTCTGAACAGGCCCCTATTCACTTCTGCTGGGCTCTGTCATGCCATCCAGTCTTCTTATCCAGGGTCTTGCAGCCTCGTCTGGACTCCAGGATGACATCAGCAACCCCAGGCCTGTCACGATCCTTGTGGCAGTGCCTCCTGTGACATCACCCAAGAGGCCAGAAGAGGCCAGAAGACACCAGGACAGAGGACCAGATGCCACTGCAGAGCCCCCGAGGAGTAGCAATGTTTTTGCCTGCACCTCTCCTGCGCTTCCACTTATTTTGAGTGTAATAATGAGAGACAAACCCCAAAAATTTCGGCTTCAGCTAAACTTGAATTTTTTGAAAAATTTGCAGTGCGCACAATTCATTACAAACTCATCTCTCTTGTCTAACAGCAAGGCAGAATTCTTATATTATGGATAGAGGGATCAAAGCTCCCAGGATTGGATCATAACTTTTAAAGGGGTTGTCCAGAGAGTGGTAATGTACTTACTTATCTGTTCTGGGTTAGTGCACATGATGAACCCGGGGGTTCCGGCAATGTCACGACCCCCAGGTCATGTGATCTTGTGTAGCGTTCAGGCTCTCCAGTCGCTTCCCCGACCTCACAGGTAATTAATTGGAGAAGGGGGTGGAGCGACTTGATAGGGGGCTGAACGTCGTATCAGATCACACGACTTGGGGTTCATGACGTGGCCGGAAACCTCAGGGTCTATTATCTGCAATAACCCTGGACAGGTAAAATACCAATCCTTGGATAACCCATTTAACCCATTCAGTGCTGCCATGCATTCCCCTTCGTCTGACGTTCTGTATAAGGTAT
Organism: Leptodactylus fallax; assembly: GCA_947044405.1. Classification (NCBI taxonomy): domain Eukaryota; kingdom Metazoa; phylum Chordata; class Amphibia; order Anura; family Leptodactylidae; genus Leptodactylus; species Leptodactylus fallax. The sequence goes on from CAMRHE010000765.1 coordinate 492,210, forward strand.
CGAGAATTGTATTACATCAATAAAATACTCCAATACTGATAAATTATCAGACGCAGAAGATCCATAGGCGGCAGTGGCATCCTGTACAAGAACAGTCAGCCGCCCTCTACACCGCCCAGCGTCCCCACGGTCGTGTCTGCAGATAGCAGGTACAGTAATCTCGCCCGGATGGTCTCACAAGCCATTTCCAAATCCTGACAAGCAGATGTCTTCGCCCTTATCTCAGTTATTGGAACATGAGCCTGCAGACCTTCTGGCCGGGGTCCAGGTGCTCGGACAGCTGAACTAATGGAAGCGCCGACTGACATAAGTTCCTCTAGTTAATTCCCTTCTCTTATGTGCTTGAGGCAGCGAGATGTCCGGATGTGCCAAAACACCTGTGGCTTTTTCTCATTTTTACGAGGGGCAGCTGGACCAGGACAATGGGGAGAGGATTGGACGGGCATCAAGTGTCTTGGATGGAGATTTACAGAACAGCATTCAGGTGACAGGACGGAGGCAGCGGTCTAATACTAGAGAGCGGCGAGGCTGAAGGCAGCTGTAGTCACCGACTCATCACAGGCCGTCTTAGGGTATTTTCCCACGACCTGGCTCCTGGCACATACCCCAAATGTTCAGAGATCCCTATGGGCCAGGCTAGTCTATATCAATACAATCAATATAATCTGATATTCTGATACAATAAGGCGCTGAACTGCAGAAGTTTTTATATATATTGCTTTACTTTTTCTGTACTCATCCAGGATTACATTCTGTATTATACTCCAGAGCTGCGCTCACTATTCTGCTGGTACAGTCACTGTGTACATACATTACATTACTTATCCTGTACTGATCCTGAGTTACATCCTGTATTATACTCCAGAGCTGCACTCACTATTCTGCTGGTGCAGTCACTGTGTACATACATTACATTACTTATCCTGTACTGATCCTGAGTTACATCCTGTATTATACTCCAGAGCTGCGCTCACTATTCTGCTGGTACAGTCACTGTGTACATACATTACATTACTTATCCTGTACTGATCCTGAGTTACATCCTGTATTATACTCCAGAGCTGCGCTCACTATTCTGCTGGTACAGTCACTGTGTACATACATTACATTACTTATCCTGTACTGATCCTGAGTTACATCCTGTATTATACTCCAGAGCTGCACTCACTATTCTGCTGGTGCAGTCATTGTGTACATACATTACATTACTTATCCTGTACTGATCCTGAGTTACATCCTGTATTATACTCCAGAGCTGCACTCACTATTCTGCTGGTGCAGTCACTGTGTACATACATTACATTACTTATCCTGTACTGATCCTGAGTTACATCCTGTATTATACTCCAGAGCTGCGCTCACTATTCTGCTGGTACAGTCACTGTGTACATACATTACATTACTTATCCTGTACTGATCCTGAGTTACATTCTGTATTATACTCCAGAGCTGCACTCACTATTCTGCTGGTGCAGTCACTGTGTACATACATTACATTACTTATCCTGTACTGATCCTGAGTTACATCCTGTATTATACTCCAGAGCTGCACTCACTATTCTGCTGGTACAGTCACTGTGTATATACATCACATTACTTATCCTGTACTGATCCTGTACATCCTCCAGAGCTGCACTCACTATTCTGCTGGTACAGTCACTGTGTACATACATTACATTACTTATCCTGTACTGATCCTGAGTTACATCCTGTATGATACTCCAGAGCTGCGCTCACTATTCTGCTGGTGCAGTCACTGTGTACATACATTACATTACTTATCCTGTACTGATCCTGAGTTACATCCTGTATTATACTCCAGAGCTGCACTCACTATTCTGCTGGTACAGTCACTGTGTACATACATTACATTACTTATCCTGTACTGATCCTGAGTTACATCCTGTATTATACTCCAGAGCTGCACTCACTATTCTGCTGGTGCAGTCACTGTGTACATACATTACATTACTTATCCTGTACTGATCCTGAGTTACATCCTGTATTATACTCCAGAGCTGCGCTCACTATTCTGCTGGTACAGTCACTGTGTACATACATTACATTACTTATCCTGTACTGATCCTGAGTTACATCCTGTATTATACTCCAGAGCTGCGCTCACTATTCTGCTGGTACAGTCACTGTGTACATACATTACATTACTTATCCTGTACTGATCCTGAGTTACATCCTGTATTATACTCCAGAGCTGCACTCACTATTCTGCTGGTGCAGTCATTGTGTACATACATTACATTACTTATCCTGTACTGATCCTGAGTTACATCCTGTATTATACTCCAGAGCTGCACTCACTATTCTGCTGGTGCAGTCACTGTGTACATACATTACATTACTTATCCTGTACTGATCCTGAGTTACATCCTGTATTATACTCCAGAGCTGCGCTCACTATTCTGCTGGTACAGTCACTGTGTACATACATTACATTACTTATCCTGTACTGATCCTGAGTTACATCCTGTATTATACTCCAGAGCTGCACTCACTATTCTGCTGGTACAGTCACTGTGTATATACATCACATTACTTATCCTGTACTGATCCTGTACATCCTCCAGAGCTGCACTCACTATTCTGCTGGTACAGTCACTGTGTACATACATTACATTACTTATCCTGTACTGATCCTGAGTTACATCCTGTATGATACTCCAGAGCTGCGCTCACTATTCTGCTGGTGCAGTCACTGTGTACATACATTACATTACTTATCCTGTACTGATCCTGAGTTACATCCTGTATTATACTCCAGAGCTGCACTCACTATTCTGCTGGTACAGTCACTGTGTACATACATTACATTACTTATCCTGTACTGATCCTGAGTTACATCCTGTATTATACTCCAGAGCTGCGCTCACTATTCTGCTGGTGCAGTCACTGTGTACATACATTACATTACTTATCCTGTACTGATCCTGAGTTACATCCTGTATTATACTCCAGAGCTGCGCTCACTATTCTGCTGGTGCAGTCACTGTGTACATACATTACATTACTTATCATGTACTGATCCTGAGTTACATCCTGTATTATACTCCAGAGCTGCGCTCACTATTCTGCTGGTACAGTCACAGTGTACGTACATTACATTACTTATCCTGTATTATACTCCAGAGCTGCACTCACTATTCTGCTGGTACAGTCACTGTGTACATACATTACATTACTTATCCTGTACTGATCCTGAGTTACATCCTGTATTATACTCCAGAGCTGCGCTCACTATTCTGCTGGTGCAGTCACTGTGTACATACATTACATTACTTATCCTGTACTGATCCTGAGTTACATCCTGTATTATACTCCAGAGCTGTGCTCACTATTCTGCTGGTGCAGTCACTGTGTACATACATTACATTACTTATCCTGTACTGATCCTGAGTTACATCCTGTATTATACTCCAGAGCTGCGCTCAGTATTCTGCTGGTACAGTCACTGTGTACATACATTACATTACTTATCATGTACTGATCCTGAGTTACATCCTGTATTATACTCCAGAGCTGCGCTCACTATTCTGCTGGTACAGTCACAGTGTACGTACATTACATTACTTATCCTGTATTATACTCCAGAGCTGCACTCACTATTCTGCTGGTGCAGTCACTGTGTACATACATTACATTACTTATCCTGTACTGATCCTGAGTTACATCCTGTATTATACTCCAGAGCTGCGCTCACTATTCTGCTGGTACAGTCACTGTGTACATACATTACATTACTTATCCTGTACTGATCCTGAGTTACATCCTGTATTATACTCCAGAGCTGCGCTCACTATTCTGCTGGTACAGTCACTGTGTACATACATTACATTACTTATCCTGTATTATACTCCAGAGCTGCGCTCACTATTCTGCTGGTACAGTCACTGTGTACATACATTACATTACTTATCCTGTACTGATCCTGAGTTACATCCTGTATTATACTCCAGAGCTGCGCTCACTATTCTGCTGGTACAGTCACTGTGTACATACATTACATTACTTATCCTGTACTGATCCTGAGTTACATCCTGTATTATACTCCAGAGCTGCGCTCACTATTCTGCTGGTACAGTCACTGTGTACATACATTACATTACTTATCCTGTACTGATCCTGAGTTACATCCTGTATTATACTCCAGAGCTGCGCTCACTATTCTGCTGGTGCAGTTACTGTGTACATACATTACATTACTTATCCTGTATTACACTCCATTATATACGGTATATACTTTAGTTGTATCTTTGCATACAGTGATTCCCGCCATATGTCTCCTTAGTTCTCTTAGACTTGTACTTCTAATCTCTTCTGATCCACAATACATGGGGGCTCCCTGTACCCCGTTGTTGTGCCCCCTCCTGCCGGGTAATAAGTGTATCACATCAGATTACCGGTTATGACTGAGCCCTTGTGATTGATCATGTTTGGCATGATGACACCTCGGTAGAGTGACACGGCTTCGCATCTCTCTGGCGAGCCAAGTCTTCGGAGCTGATCGGATTAGCATGTTTGCCCCTCCGCAGACAGGTACCTATAAGCCTCTCAATCCCGGCTGTGACCAGGATTGGCAGCTAAATTATTTCTTAATAACCTCAGACCTTGCAGAAGTGAATTAATATATTCTGTCTCATTCTTGGGCCTTACGGAATCGAAACGCGTTATATAAAACATCAAAATCAGGTGTCTATCAAACATGAATGCACGTGGGGAGGGGGGTGACAGTGATGTGGGGATTCAGAACATGGAATACAGTGAGTGGGTGAATTTCTTTGCAGATGTAGCAGTGCTGACGCTGTCATTTAACTCTTTGGAAAGACAAAGTTTAAACTATGGGATTATGTATAATAGAATTCCCTGCAGGACCCTTCCCGCACCCCCGCTAAAACTACCTACCGAAATACTCATGGATCTGAAGACTTGGTGTTTGTTTCCCTTTCTATGCCCTTTCCATGAACCTTAACCCAATTATTCACCCCCCTACTTTTCTAATAGTGGTAGTTCCTCAGGGGCGGGGCATCCCTCACAGGTTCTCACCTGCTAGCAGCAATGGGTTGATCCCATTGTCTCCCAAAGTCCCATAGTGGCTGCATTTCTATCTCTATGGCTGATCCCCGTGTAATGTAAAGGTGTACGCCCAATAGGTCACTGGATGAATCTGACCTGGAGCTAATCCTAAGGGTATTGTCTAAGTGGTCCCTTTGTAGTCACCCTTTAACCCCCTTAAGGCGATCTGGACTTCACCATAAGAAAACCATTTATCATCATTTATGAGTAAGAAAGTCCGCCTCCTCCTAAATCAAGCATACGCTCCACTGGTGGAGGGGCTATAAAGACTAGAATAAGGAATGCCAATCTTCCTAAATCTGGGCCCGTATATTTCTATCCTAAGAGTTTTGGTATTGCTATAAATCCCTGATGATTCCAGAGGGAGGAGTCACTCAATGATTGACAGCTCATAGAAACACATACATATTTTGTGCCAGTTATTACCTGACTCCACCCCCCTGACTCATTAACTATTTCTAGGACCCTTAGCAAACAGTTCTGGGGAATATACTAGGAAGTGGTCAATGGCGCCACAGGGAATATGATGCATTACATACTGCACATGAAAATCAACATGCTGTTTTTGTAATGCATGGAAATGCTGACTTTTGGTATGGTGTGCTGTATGGTGCTATTATTTTTACAATGTATGGTACTTTTATTTTTACACTGTGTGGTACTATTATTTCGGCATTGTATGGTGGTATTTGGGCATTGTATGGTGCTATAATGTTTACACTGTATAGAACTTTGTTTCAGTCACTGTATGATACTATTATTTGGGCACCATATGGAGGCCATATGTTGGCACTGTAGGTTGGTATTATTTGGGCACTTTAGGGTACTATTGTTTTTATACTGTATAGTGCTATTATTTAGGTGGTTTATGGGTCTATTATTTCAGCACTGTTGGCAGATGATAGAGTCTTTGGACATTTGGGCTTTAATATGGACAGTATAAGCTGCTTTTATTTGAGTATTTCATGGGGTTATTGTTTGGATACTATATGCTGCTTTTACATGGTACTGAATGGTTATATTATTTGAGGACTGTTAACTATTTTTATTTTACTCATTATATGGTACTATTATTTTTACACTGTATAGTGCAATTATTTTTACACCATATGTTACTATTACTTAGACACTTTATGGTACTATTACTTAGACACTGTATGGTTCTATGTTTTATACTGTATGTTACTATGGCTTAGACACTCTATGGTACTATTATTTTTACACTGTATGGTACTATTCTTTTTATAATGTAGGGTACTATTACTTAGACACTATATGGTGCTATTATTTTACACTGTATTGTACTATTACTTAGACACTGCATTGTACTATTACGTAGACACTGTATGGTGGTATTATTTGTACATTGTATTGTACTATCACATAGACACAGTATGGTACTATTCTGTTTATAATGTATGGTACTATTACTTAGACACTGTATGATACTATTACTTAGACATTGTATTGTACTATCACATAGACACAGTATGGTACTATTCCTTTTATACTGTATGGTACTATTACTTAGACATTGTATTATACTATCACTTAGACACTCTATGATACTATTACATAGACACTGTATGGTGCCATTAATTACATACTGTATGGTATTTATTACTAAGACACATTACTTACGCACTATATTGTACTATTACTTAGACACTGTATGGTGGTATTATTTTTACATTGTATTGTACTATCACATAGACAGTATGGTACTTTTCTTTTTATACTGTATGGCACTATAACTTAGACACTGTATGATACTATTACCTAGACACTATATGGTGCCATTAATTACACACTGTATGGTATTATTACTTAGGCACTATATTGTACTATTACTTAGACACTGTATGGTTCTGCTATTATTAGGGCATTTGACTCTCTAGTACGGGTATTCTTACTTTGTGTCCTTACATCTCTATGCTACAATTCTTTAAGGGAACAGACGTTTTACAATAATAAATACATAAGTGATGACTATGAAATTTCTCCGATCAGGATCTCATTAGACACAGGAATGGCTGATAACAGAGAATTATAGATTGCATTCAAATGCATGTAGAGCAAATGATATGGAAATGATGTAGTGCACATTAGTGAAATATGGGCAGACATCTCATTTTCTACCATTTGGCAGCTCCACAGTCTTCTTCCCACTTCTTCTTCCTTATGAGCTTTCTGCTGTAAAGCCATATGTGCCATATGAGAAATCACAAGATAAATCTCTTTAATAATCCACGTATTTCCAAAATTCCTTCAAAGATAAAATATGGTGTGGCTGCAGAACAGGGACCCCGGCCAGGTAGCAGGGTTTATTTTATGGTGCGGTATGTTTTTATTGTCTCCCTCTATTTAGCAGTTCTTGATTTACTGCTTTCCTCTCCAGGATTAGTTGCACTGTTGGCCCCGGGAGGGATAATGTTCTTGGCTTCCTTCTACTACAAGCATCTTAACTCTGCAGCCCCCACATGTCTCCGACTATCTGTGCCATGTTATTGTATTACATATATATATATATCCAAGAACTTCTAATAAAGAGTGACTCTGATCAGTGGTGATGTTAGAGGAACACCCCGAAATATACTGATACACTATTACCATAGTGAAAGGTCTAAGAGGTGATGTCAAGACCCCTCCGACTATGCACTAGCACATGTCAGTTTTCCATTCAACTGAAGAAACCTTAACATGTTGTGGATGTTTTATTCAATATGTACCTTTTATTGATTTTATTTGATTTTATGCATTAGGGTAGATTATACATTACTGTTTAATATGTGTATATCCAGGAATATAACTACTATAATACTGCCCCCTGTGCACAAAAATATAACTACTATAATACTGCTCCTATGTACAAGAATATAACTACTATAATACTGCTCCTATGTACAAGAATATAACTACTATAATACTGCTCCTATGTACAAGAATATAACTACTATAATACTACCCCTATGTACAAGAATATAACTACTATAATACTACCCCTATGTACAAGAATATAACTACTATAATACTGCTCCTATGTACAAGAATATAACTACTATAATACTGCTCCTATGTACAAGAATATAACTACTATAATACTGCTCCTATGTACAAGAATATAACTACTATAATACTACCCCTATGTACAAGAATATAACTACTATAATACTGCTCCTATGTACAAGAATATAACTACTATAATACTGCCTCCTATGTACAAGAATATAACTACTATAATAATGTTCCTATGTACAAGAATATAACTACTATAATACTGCTCCTATGTACAAGAATATAACTACTATAATACTGCTCCTATGTACAAGAATATAACTACTATAATACTGCCCCCTATGTACAAGAATATAACTACTATAATACTGCTCCTATGTACAAGAATATAACTACTATAATACTGCTCCTATGTACAGGAATATAACTACTATAATACTACCCCCTATGTACAAGAATATAAGTACTATAATACTACCTCCTATGTACAAGAATATAACTACTAAAATACTGCTCCTATGTACAAGAATATAACTACTATAATACTACTCCTATGTACAAGAATATAACTACTATAATACTGCTCCTATGTACAAGAATATAACTACTATAATACTGCTCCTATGTACAGGAATATAACTACTATAATACTGCCCCTATGTACAAGAATATAACTACTATAATACTGCCCCTATGTACAAGAATATAACTACTATAATACTGCTCCTATGTACAAGAATATAACTACTATAATACTGCTCCTATGTACAAGAATATAACTACTATAATACTACCTCCTATATACAAGAATATAACTACTATAATACTGCTCCTATGTACAAGAATATAACTACTATAATACTACCTCCTATGTACAAGAATATAACTACTATAATACTGCTCCTATGTACAAGAATATAACTACTATAATACTGCTCCTATGTACAAGAATATAACTACTATAATACTGCTCCTATGTACAAGAATATAACTACTATAATACTGCTCCTATGTACAAGAATATAACTACTATAATACTGCTCCTATGTACAAGAATATAACTATAATACTGC